>MKYO02028399.1:943044-958286 GCA_002013955.2 Citrus medica | reverse complement strand
TTTCAAATAGGTCCAAATCCGAAATTTCAAGCACTACTTGTTTATTTCAAAGTTTTCAAAATTCTTTCAATTAAACCATAAACTTTGAAAAACAACCAATTTCATAAAATCATTTTTCCATTAAATATGAAACATTTATAAAGTGAAAATAATGATTTATTCAAAAGGAATAAAAACGATCAATTGCATAAAATCATTTTTCCATTAAAATATAAAACATTTATAATTTGAAAAAATGATTTATTTATTTTTTTGTTAATCTTGTTTGTTATCATCAAAATCAACATTATGGAAACATATATGTTAACATAGTTGAGATTAGGAGCTTAAAAAAATAAAAAATTCAAGGTGAATGGTCATAAGTTGAACCTTTACTATGAAAACTTTCAGACGCTTAATGTAGAGGAGGTTCCACTCTATGACCCTCATATGTTGATAAGTGAAACATGAGAAGCACGTCAAGTTGAGGACAATAAAATAAGCACTTATTGGGAGGCAACTTAATGGCTGGAGTATAAATTTTGAAAGCATGCCATAACAAATTTGATCTTTCTCCCTCTCATTCTCATTTACTTTATCCATTCTATGTTGAATTTAGTTTGTTTTTGTTTATATGTCTTATTTTATTTCCCCATGTTTAATTCTTTCTTTCCTTAGCTTAGGTTTACAGTGAGAACAATGTAAGAATTAAATGTAGGGGGAGGATTTCAAACTTAGTTTTTCTTGCTTTTTTTAAATATTTTTTATTTTAAATATAAGGCAACGATAAAATTTTAATTGATAATGAATATGATTTTTAGAAATGGTTGAATATTATCTTAATTTATACTTGATTTTTTTTGTTAATTTCCTCTTAATTGATATTCTTTAAATATCATGAGCACTAATATTAATTCTTTCATAATTTTCACTTAAAATTTAAGATTGATACAACCTAACTTGAGAATTTAAAATTAAGTAAATGATTGTTGGTCTTAATTCTTATCTCCACAATACAGTGTAGTATGCACAGACACTATAATTAGAAATAGCTACCCATAACCCTTGAGAGTAAAATTATTCTTGGGTAATTTGGGCCTATGTACCACTAGTGTTCAGAGCATAAATTACCACAAGAAAACTACCTTAAGGGATAGAGTGAAAGCTCCTGATTATATATATTTATTAAAAGAAAAAAATAAAAAATGAATCAAGTGCATGTGGCAAAAAGAAAAATCTAAAGAAAATACACACATATGCCTGTGAGAAAAAAATGGAGATTAAGATGATAAGATTAATTTGGTCTACTCTTTTCTTTATTTAAAGCAAAGACTGTTCATATTGAAGATTTTAGGAATGATTTTAATTGAATTGATTTACACACACACACACTATAAGAATCAAAAGAGAGATGAGATTGACTATTGAATTAAAGTAAGAATTTTGACAATATTTGAAATTTTCTTTAAGTTATATAACTTATGCAATCTTTGATGCCAGTTTTATGCTTATTTAAATTTTTTTCCTTTTTATGCTATTAAAAAAAATTAATATTTGTGGGTATCATCATTAAAGCCCTTACAGGATTATAACTTGTCTATTAGGGCATGCCTAAGGGTTTAAAAGCTTGTTACATATGCTAAATGCAATCGTGATTTTCAATGAAAGTAAACTAGTTTAAGTTTCCTTTTTTTGTTTTATTGTTTTATTTATTTATTTATTTATTTATGTTTTTGGTTTAGGTTTGCTCGAGGGCAAGCAAAGACTAAGTGTGGGGAAATTTAATATGTGCATATTTTCACTATATTTTACTATTATTTCTTCATCTTTCTTGTTTTGTTGTTAAATATTCTAGTTAATTTAGTTAATTTTTAATTTAATATTTTTATTTTGATTTAATTTAAATCTTTCATCTTTAGTTTAAATTATAATTCATTTCACTTAGTCGATAATAATTCTTCTTTCAAGGTATTTAATTATTTTTAATTTTATTTTAAATATAGGTGAAAATTTTAAGAAGAGAAAGTTGGAATTTAGTTAATAATTGAAGATTGTTTTTTGGAAATAAAAAAGAAGTCAAGCCAAATTAACAAGTTAAGTCATGGCGGAGAAAAGTATTTTTGATTTTGGTTCTAGAGTCTAGAGATGCTTCGCATTGCGGTCAATTATGATCAACCAATCTAATACTCTGGGGCTAACACAACCAAAATCTTCCTTCACGAGAGCTCTCTCTCTTTGATAGAGCCTCATGAGTGGAAGTCCGTTGAGGGGCCTGTATGACCCACATGGTCACTTCGAGAGTGAGTGTTGTGTTCTAGTTGGAAGTTAGATTAGTTATGTTTCGTAAGTTTTTCAATTGAAGGGCAGTAAAGGCTAGAGCAGAGTTGGTGAGGGTTTTATTTTTCAGGGTTTTCTTGTTCGGTGTCTTTTATTATCAAATCCATCCCTTGCAATAACTCCATGGACACTGAAGAGTTAATCCGCAAGTGCAAAGCAATCACGATCAGAGAGGAAGACAAAAGCAAAATGTCATTGGGAGTAAACATGAAAGAACAAAGAGGGCAAGTGTTAACAGGCTACCTGATGGGTAAAGTACTCCTCTCAAAGGGAGTCAATAGAGAGGGGCTCAAAGTTGCTTTACAGCAGGTTTGGAGAACTTTTAAAGAGGTTAAGATTGAGAGTCTGGGAAATAATATATTTATGTTCAAATTCGCGGAAGAAGCTGATAAAAGAAGAGTGCTATTTGGAGGTCCGTGGCATTTTGATAGGGCGCTGATTGTCCTCACCGAGCCAAAAGGTATTGGGGAGGTTTCAAAGCAAGCTTTTACCCACGTTCACTTCTGGGTGCAGATACGCAATATTCCAGTTGCATGTATGGAGAGGGACTTTCTGCAAGAACTTGGGGGCATGATAGGCAAAGTGGAAGAAATTGAAACAGATGAGAATGGGGATTGCTTTGGGGAATATGCAAGAATCAGGATCTTCATCAACATAACACAACCATTGAGGAAAATCTTATTCCTAAATCAAGAGGGCGAGACAGATATTCCGATGCCAGTGGTGTACGAACGCTTGCCAGATTTTTGCTTCTGCTGTGGCATCATCGGTCATCAACTCAAAGAGTGTGCTCAGTACCAAGGCCAACCAAAAGAAGATCTCCCATTTGGGATATGGATGAAAGCACTCATGATCGGGGGACGTTCAAGGAAATACCGAGGCAAAGACAGATGGCAAAATGGAGGTGAAAGAACTGAAAAATCGACAAGTTCAGAATTCCATGATAAGTCCCAACAACTCCAGAAAGAGCAAGTGAAACCAGCTAACAAAAACGGGTTGAGATCCGGGGAGGAGGAAATGGGTCAAACTAAGGAGATGGGTAGGACTAGTGAGGTGGAGTGGGTGGGTGAACAACATTTAATGAAGCGTGTGACAGAAATGAAGGCTACGAAGCAGGCTGGCGGCGAAATGCAGAGAGGAAGTACTGGCAATGTAACAGTCCCTAGAGATTTGAGAATCAACGCGAGAAATGTAAACTCAACTGAGGGGGAAAAATGGAGGTAGTTAGGGAAGAAAAACACAAGGAGACTTTGGGCTCAAATGCAGCCCAAGAGGGAACAGAGGAAATGAAAATATACACCGAGGCTGGTAGCTCCCAAACTCAGATAAACAATAAGAAATGGAAGAGGTAGGCACGTGCCACAAAAAATGAGGGGGGAGCAAGCTCGGGCCAAAGAACTCATAAAAGGCCAAATAGTGAGGCAACATGGCCAAACTCGAAGCTAAAGAAAACTAAAGTGGATGACCCAAGCCACTCGGAAATGAAGAAACTTTCTTTGATAGCAGAACAAACCAAGGTGCACAGGGAGCTATTAGTAACAGAGGAAATGGAGCTTTCAACTTCAAGCTTTGATGAGATATCGGCGGGGGCTGGTAGCCAGCCCCGCCGGGAGCCATGAAAATACTCAGTTGGAACATTCGGGGTTTGGGGAATCCCCAAATGTATCTAGCTCTTAAGAAAATTCTCCAAGTGCACAGTCCTCACCTTGCGTTTTTATGCGAAACGAAGTTGAAGACTATGCATATGAATGAAGTCAGTAGAAAATTGAATTATGAAAATTGTTTTGCGGTGAATAGTCTCGGAAAAGGAGGTGGCCTAGCTTTACTTTGGAAGTTCGAAACCAATGTGCAAATTAAATCTTTCAATCAGCATCACATTGATGCTGAGATAGTGATGGAAAATGGGAAGCTTATTCGGTGTACGGGGGTTTGCGGTCACCCAGACATGAGACAGAGGAAGCATACATGGACATTGCTGAGGCGGTTATCGGGTTTCTCTTCCACCCCTTGGTCATGCTTCGGTGACTTTAATAAGACCCTTCATCCATTTGAAAAGAGTGGGGGAAACGAGAGGCAGGTAAGTTTAATTACTGATTTTAGAGAAGCTCTCCGAGACTGTGATCTTTTAGACATTGGTTACAAGGGGTACCCTTTTACGTGGAGTAATGGAAGGTTCGACCCTGCTTTTGTGGAGGAACTGCTAGATAGATTTGTTTGTAATAGTGCATGGAGAGACATTTTTTCGGATGTTGCAGCTACCAATATTGACACTTGGACCTCTGATCATTGCCCGGTGGTGATGGAAGTTCAATAAAGGGGCTGTGGGATGAAGTTTAACCAAAGGCGAGCCACTCGGATCCACTACGAAGATATGTGGAGCCCTTATGATGCTTGTAAGGAAATCGTGGAGGAAGAGTGGAGCACGCAGGGAAGATGGAATATTGAAAATCCTGTCTCGGTGTTTCAAAAAGTGGCCAAGAAGTCTATGGCCAGGTTGATTCTGTGGAGCAAAGAAGAATTCCGAGGGAGACAAAAAAAGCTGGAGAATCTAACGAAACAGCTCCGAAGCCTCAAGCTTGATCGGGTTCAGTATGTTAATGGGAATAAGATTAAAGAGGTGGAAAGACAAATCCAAAACTTGCTAGCCGATGAGGAAATTTTCTGGAAACAGCGCTCAAGGGCAGATTGGCTCAAGGGAGGGGACAAGAACACAAAATTTTTCCATCACAAGGCATCCTCGAGGAAGAAGAAGAATCGGATCTGGGGGATTGAAAATGCAGCGGGAAGTTGGATTGAAAATGCCGAAGAAGTGGAGCATGAGTTCAGCAAATACTTCACGCATTTGTTTACTACATCCAAGCCTAATCAAGCTCAAATAGCAGCTGCGCTGTTAGGAATATCTCGAAGAGTGTCTAATGAGATGAATGATTTTCTGGAAATGCCTTTCACACCCGAAGAAGTTGTGGAAGCATTGACACAAATGTGCCCAACAAAGGCACCGGGTCCGGATGGCTTGCCAGCAGTGTTCTACCAAAAGCATTGGCAAACGGTCAAGCAAGGAGTCCTCTCAACATGCCTTCACATTCTTAACAAGCAAGGTGATGTAGCCCCTCTCAATCACACTTATATAGCTTTAATTCCAAAAAAAGGAAAGCCTAGAAAAGTTACCGATTTTAGGCCTATTAGTCTATGCAATGTTATTTATAGGATTGTTGCTAAGGCTATAGCTAATAGGCTTAAACATGTACTGCCCAAAATTATCTCACCAATGCAAAGTGCTTTCATTCCTAATCGGCTAATCACCGATAATATTACTGTAGGATATGAGTGCCTTCATAAGATAAGACATTGTAAAGGAAGAAAAAATGGCTTGGTGGCTTTGAAACTTGATGTGAGTAAAGCGTATGATAGGCTGGAATGGGAGTTTCTTGAACAAACGATGAAGTCTCTCGGGTTCGTGCAGAATTAGATCAGCCTAATCATGAGGTGTATAAGCTCAGTAACATCCTCAGTGATTGTAAATGGTGCTGTAAGCAGGGTGATTAGGCCTCAGCGAGGCCTCAGACAAGGGTGTCCCTTATGTCCGTATTTATTCATCATTGGGGCTGAAGCCTTCTCCTCTCTTCTCCAGCAAGCAGAGCACCAAAGGCTTATTCATGGGCTGTCATTTGGGAAGGAGCTTAAAATCTCTCATCTATTATTTGCGGATGACAGCCTAGTATTCACGAGAGCCTCAGTTACCGATTGCCAAAATCTGAAGAGAATTTTCGACTGCTATTCTGCAGCCTCAGGCCAGCTGTTCAATCTCGACAAATCTTCAATGTTTCTCAGCGGCAATATTCAGGCTGGGCAAGCGGCAACAATCAAAGACATCTTCCAGTTCAACATTGTCTCAAGACACGAAAAATACTTAGGCTTGCCATCTATGATTGGGAGAAAGAGAAGTAGTTTCTTTACCGTTATCAAGCTGAAGATCCATAATCAAGTCTCCAATTGGCAGCACAAATTTTTCTCAGTGGGTGGCAAAGAGGTTTTAATCAAAGCGGCTGCTCAAGCTATTCCTGCATATGCAATGAGTGTCTTCAAGATTCCCATGGGAATATGTGATGACATCCAGAGAATAATAGCAAAATTCTGGTGGGGATCAGGGACTGATAAGAAGGGCATCCACTGGTCGAGTTGGAGCAAGCTAAGTATGGCTAAGTGCAGAGGAGGAATGGGGTTCAGAGAGTTTTCAAGTTTCAACCAAGCGCTAGTAGCTAAACAAGGCTGGAGAATCCTGCAATTTCCAGACTCCCTTATGGCAAGAACTTTGCAAGCGAGATATTTCCAGCACAAGGACTTTATGAAGGCTAGTCTTGGATCGAATCCCTCTTTTATTTGGAGAAACATTTTATGGGGACGGCAGGTCATATCCAAGGGTTATAGATGGAGGATTGGAAATGGCCAAAGCATCCTATTGCATAAAGAGAATTGGCTGCCTAGGCCCTTGACCTTCAAACCGATTTCCAAACCAAGCTTACCAGATGATGCCTTGGTGGCTGAGTTAATAAATGCAGAGCATGGGTGGAATGAAGGGCTGATTCACAGGCACTTTGCAACAATAGATGCAGAAGCAATTGTTAAAATTCCACTGCCAAGGAGACCAAGGGAGGATGAAGTAATATGGCACTTCAATAGAAAAGGCCAGTACTCGGTTAAAAGTGGATATCAGATTGCTTTAAATCTGAAATTTCCAGCCAGGCCGACAAGTTCAGCAGCTAAGCAGAACCAATGGAATTCAATATGGCTGCTCACTTTACCAGAGAAAATCCGGATTTTTGCTTGGAGGGCTGCAAAAAATCTTCTTCCTTCGGCTGAAAATCTTTGGAAAAGGAAGGTGATTCAGGAGCCTGTGTGTCAAATGTGTAACAATAAGCTGGAAACAGTCTTTCATGCTTTAGTGGGCTGTAAGGTGGTGCAGAAAATCTGGAAAATTACCAGATTTGAGGATGATCTGAAGGATTGTGTTGATCAAGATATTTTAAGCTTGTTGATTGGTCTGAAGTTGAGAAGGAGTAATGATGATATTGAGATGCTAGTTTCGATATTATGGATGATATGGAATGCCCGAAACAAATGGATTTTTAAAAGAGTAAAAGAAAGCCCCCAAGTGACAATCTCACCCCTATTTATAGGTGTTGGGTGCTAGGGGAAGAAACTTTCTAACAACTTCCATAAATATCTCTAGGATCCAAATGCAACTCTAGAAAAATCTAGGATATTTATAATTATAGAAATCTCTAGAATTTGGGATATTTATGGAATTTGGTTTGAATTTGGGCTGTAAGGTGGTGCTAGGATATTTATGGAAGTTGTTAGAAAGTTTCTTCCCCTGACACACACACACACACGTGTGTGTGTGTGTGTGTGTGTGTGAGATTGCGAATTTGACATTTATTGTTACCAATACAATATAATCAAGGGAATGATGGCTAATATTTTTCATACTTACCCCTTAGGCTTTTAATCACATATTATATTCTTTATATAAAAATTTTAGTGTTCAAAGTTCATTGTTGAAGGATAAATGCGACCTTTTAGCTTTTGACAAGCACGATATATTAGACTAATAACAAGGTTATATTAGTGCAAAGAACTTATGCTTTTTAACATAAGCATGTATTGAGTAATTTAAAAGAATTAGGTCCCTAATTTATTGTTAATTACCCATTTCTTTTTATTACTAACATTATTTTTCATAATATGAGCATGTTTTGTAAGCAATTACATGTTATTGACTTACACCTTCTACAATTTCTTTTTTTGTTTTTGTTTGGGGGGGGGGGGTGTTTGCGAATAATGTTTTGCATTCACTAGATTTGGTATAGTTTAATAATATACAATGGAGGAGTAAGAATCAACTCATCCAAAAATGCCAAAAAAGGATCATTGTCATCATTTATGCTTTAGACATACGCGACAAGCAGGAGACATCCCCCATATTAAAGAATTACAAGAACCCGAAAAAGAATTTATAAAGTTATGACTTACGAAAACTAGAGAATCGATAAAAAAGGGAAAAGGAATTGACATCTCTCATTCATAGGGCTATATATTTGATAATATTTATTTTCTCTATTTTATCCATCTATTTATATCTTCGAGCAATATTACTGTCCAAAGCAGTTAATTGAGAATGCCGAGTTGGTAATTGAAGACTCCATAGCATGATTTTGGAGCACTCTTCTGGTGGAATGCCCTTTAATTTTGTCTCATCTTCTAGAACAACTTGTTTCACGAATTTGATCGAATTCTATTAAAAATAAAAAATAAAATAACCTCATTAATCAAAGATATAATTAGGAGTAAGAGCATTCAAGCATGCAATTTCTTTTTTCATTTATATATTAAAATAGAATTTAGGGTAATAACATACTGATTCCTAATTTTTTTCAATTTATCAAGTGAGGACATTAGTCGTTCATGTGGGTGATAAAATAGGACTTTAATTGACTAATTCTCTAACATGTCAAAATACCCTTTCCTGTTACGATTGGCTTAAGCATGTGGTAAACTTTACATAGGTGCTGTGGTCATTTAAATAAGGCCAAGGACCTAGTTGATATGGGTGTTAAAAAATGCACCTTGAAATTCAAAATTATATATTAATCTTAGTGTTAGTAGCTAACATGGTTAAAATAATACAAGGTTAAGTTTAGTGTTAAAATGAATCAATATCTCACTTTACCTAATTGATTTGTTATTGAAATTTAAAAAGGTTGGAGGTTAACCAAACTCCACTTAACCTAAATTTTTAATTCAAGCACACGTCTAATACTAATCATAGTCTGGTGATTTGGTGTAATAGGGACCCAGCTTGATTATACGGTTATCTTCGTACATAAACTACCTTCTAGATCACGAAAACTGAAAGCAATCAAAAAGGTAAACGGAAAAAAAAAAATATATATATATATATATATATATATATATATATATATATATATATGTTTCATTTGCTACTTAAAAGAACAATAACTGACTTTACATTTTTAAAACGGTAAAAACTTGTTTAATTCTTATATTTTGAGGTTAATATCTGTTTAATCTTTATATTTTTAAAAATACCTCAAAACATCCCTATCATTAAATTATTGATATTCTTACCATTACCTTTTGTTCATTTTAACTTATTTTTATAATATTATCCTATTACAATAATGTTCCTTTTTTAAACATTATTAAAAAGAAAAATTAAATTACTAGTTTAACACCAAAAAATAAAATAAAAACAATATATATATTAATTTTTGTGGAACACTCTGGTGAGAAGTTAAATATTAATTTTTTAAAAAAATTGATAACTTAATTTTTTACAAAAGTAATTTTTTTTACGCACATGAGCTTCCACAAAAATTAATATATATCTTTTTTTATTTATTTTATTTTTGGTTTTAATTTGATAATCTAATTTTTTTATTAATATCTAAAAAAGAAACATTACTGTAAGAGTGTAAAATTGTAAAAGCATGCTAAAAAAATAAAAAAAATGATGACATAAGTGTCAATATTTAATAGTAAGGACGTTTTGAGGTATTCTTAAAAATATAGGGATTAAATGGATACTAAACTTATAATATAGGGATTAAACAAGATTTTACCCTTTTTAAAAAAATACTTGGCAAGTCCGCGTGCCAAGTTATGGCATTTTAGTCATTACAACATTTCAGACAATTTGTGCGACTATAGGTTAGTATTTTTCAATACATATATATTTGGTGGTTAACAATTTAAAAACTAAAAATAATTAAATCATAACTACACGTTAACTTGTAATTTCATTGAATATTTTTGAAAGAGTAATACTATTTATATACATACAAAATTACAAATGACAAATATAGTAACCTCATTATTAACCTAGTACCGAAGTCAATGTTTAGTTCTAATAGTAGCGAGCGGTTTTCCTAAACCTTGAGTTGAGTTTAAGCTTCAATGAGCATGGGAGTTAATAATAAAACAAAATTTATTTTGCTTATATGCTTGGCGAAAAAAAGAAAGAAAGAAAAGAGCCCGTGAGGTATCGGATAAAATAATTGGATAAGATATTATAATGCGAAGTAGACAAGACCCTTCAAAAGTGATAAGCAACTTGCCATGTGGCAATCTCTTATTACGCGAGTTTTGATAAACAGTTCGGTCAATGAAAGCTGCCATCTGACGTGTCGCCCTCCAACAGCTGTCTCTGCTCATAATAATAGGGTAGGTTGACTCATAATAATAATAATAAACAAATAAGAACAAGGCTAGGTTGCAGAAACTGCAACAAACAGTCTCGGCATTTTCACCTTGTACGAGCAACTGTCTTAGCCTGGTTACATCAGCGCCAACACGCGTGAAGGATTCCCATTGGCTATGTTACTTGCAGGAGCTGTAACATAGCAAGGTCCAATCTATGAATAGTAAAGAGACAGGACGAGGATGTGTCATCGGTGTAATTTGCTCAATGTCGGCGAACATTAGCGATCATTTTCACCTCGCAAAGACTGATACGTGTTCAATTTCTTTTTCGACTCTTTTTTTTTTTTTAATGTTAAAGCATCTTTTGCTTTTTGACAATAATGCATTACCTGGCAATTGACCCCCACACAAGATTAAATTAGATGATAATTGATAAGAACCATTGCAATGATTAGTAAATCTTTTAGCTAAATACAAAATACACCATGCAATGTAGTGATGTGTGCGCAGAAAATTTCCTTTAGCGGAACAAGTTTTGGGTCAAGATCGGATCGGGTCCATCCGCCCAAATTTTCTATGCATGGAATAAGCTAGTGTGCTCTGTGGCTCGGCATGGATCGGCTTCAGATATATTCGATCTGATTTGATCGAACCTGAACAAGTTCTAATCGAATTTGGATATTAACCAAAATCCTATTGGATATAGTTTGTGTTATCTAATAGAATTTGCTCCCATTGATCGGCGTTAATTCCAATAATCTTATCGGATTGCACTGCTTATTAAAAAATAAAAAATTAATTATAAAATTGATGAATTTTATATGAAAATTAATAAAACAAATGCAATAAATCCAAACTCAATCCGAATTTGAATTTATCCAAAATATTCATATAATCCAAACTCGATTCGATTAGATCTGATTAAATCCAATCGAATTGAGTTTAATCCAATCGATTCGATTTACACAAATTTGATCCGAATGTTTTAAAAATGAAGTAGCAGCATAACATGCCCTAACGCAAGGACTATGGACCATCCTTCCTTGGCCACTTTCTCACCGTCCAACCATGGAGTCCTCACTTTCATAACATAGTTGACAAGATTGACTCTATTGTGGCTTGGATTCGGTTGCCGGGAATGCCATTGCACTATCATCATAAAAGGGTACTTCGTATGTTAGGTCAAGTCATTAGAAAGGTGATTAACATTGACTACAACGTGGAGTCGGCCACCAGGGGTAAATTCGCTAGGATTGCAGTTGAAATCTCCTTAAGTAAACCCTTATGCTCTCAATTTCTCTATGATGGAAAAATCCAAAAAATCGAATATGAAAGCCTCCCAACTATTTACTTTCAATGTGGGCCATAAATGCCAAGTCTAGTCGGAGAAAAATACTAATGAAAATCGGGGAGGAAGCAGATTGGATGGAGTCGTTAGTAATTCCCCTAGTGAGTCGTCTGAAAAACATTCGGTGTCTGGAAATCAGATGAACCAAGAACATGGGCCTTGGATGGTGGTAAACCGAAGAGGGAAAGGGAGATTCCACAAGGAAAGTGAGATTTTACGTGGATCAAATCTTGCTCCTAATAGCAACATTCAAGGGGGTCAAGATTTGATGTTCTTAATAATGAAATTATGGGAGAGGATATTGTGTTTAGGGGTGTTCGCGGATAAGATTTTGTAAATTAGACATCAATGCATATCCAATTCATAATTTTGCGAATTATAAATTTTCAATTCAATACAATCCACAAATTAATGAATTCAATCCAAATCCAATTCATATGTCTACGGATCGAATGCGAATTTGACCTAATCCATATCAAATCTACCATTTTGTGAATTAAAAATTTTTAATTTTGTTTGTTCTACAAATTAATTAAATAAAAAAATCTTATATAAAAATAATTTTATTACAGATCAAATGCAAAATTGAATAAAATTTAAATAAATTAAGTTTTTAAATAGAAATAGAATAATACATTCAAAGTCTCAAAATATAACAATATAAAAAGAAAAAATCTCATTTGTTTAAATCAATATATGAAAATTAACTAAAAATTAATTGTTTAGAAAGTTATATTTTTTATTATTCAATTATTTAATCATGTTTACTATATATTATTGTTGGATGAGATATGTATAGTGTTAGTATACTACATTTTAACTTATTTATTTATTGGTATGTTGTAATGCCACATTTATAAATTTTATTTTTTTAATTAAATAATATATATATATATATATATATATATATATATATTGCAAATTCGTGGATTTTTACGGATTTACAAAAATAAATCCATATCCAATCCACCGATTGTGGATTTTTAAATTTTCAATCCAATCCAATCCACCAATTCACATAATGAATTTTTACATATTGAATTTTTGCAGATAAGACGGATTGAATGAGTCAAATTAGATTATGAACACCCCTAATTATATTTTCCACGGATGGTCATAAGTCATAACTACTCTATTAAAGCAAACTAAACAGCTGACACCCTTAAGCATCAATCCAAACCTACCATGAATACCAAAGATTCCATTCTCAGCATTACCTATGCAAACAAACAACGTATAGCCAACCCATGTGCCGATAACTCAAAAAATATTAATGAAACTTTTCCAAGCCAAGCTGAGCCTTCCCACTCGAAAGCCATGCATGCAAAGGCCAAGTCACATAAAACTACCAACCCCACCAAATGTCCTTACCAACGTAACAACCAGTCTTAATTAATCCAGATAAATACACTGTAGTAACCTTCAGCACCGATACCAACTAGTTTGTATACCGTAATAATGCAGTTTTCATTCCTTCCCTACACGATAAGCATGATGATGATGCTATGGACAATATTGAAAAATCCTCTGACAAGGCCAAAAACTATGGAGTGGATGAGGAAGATGAGTCAGAAGATGGGGGATTATATGGGTGAGAGTAGTGAGGAGAGTACTGATTCTTCAGATAGTATGGTCTCTCTAATTGATGAGGATGACATGGATCTTGAAACTGACGTGCAAGAGCCAGCACAGTAAGGAAACTTTCTCTCCATACTTATATATTTAATTATGGATCTATTAATTTTGTTTTGGAACTATCAAGGAATCTCTTCACTGGAATTTCAAAGAGCCTTCAATTCACTTATATATAGTTATAAGGCTGATATTGTTGCTGTCCCGGAACCTAAAGTCAGCGGTTTAAAGGCTGTCAAATTTATCAAGACAAGCGGCTTTCATAGGTCGCATAGAGTAGAAGCTGATAATTTCTCTGGTGGTATTTGGATTTTGTGGAATAATGGTTTTAATGTGGATATTGTAATAAATCATAAACAATTTGTCCATTTTAAGGTAACAAATATGATTGGTGTATGGTCTTGGGTCACTGCTGTTTATGCCAGCCCTATTAACGTAGTTAGAATGCAACTTTGGAGTGAGTTAGAGAAGATGAGTAATTATATTAAAGGGCCATGGCTTCTTGGTGGGGATTTCAATACTATTCTTCATGATGAGGAGAAAAAAGGGGGGTCCCCTAAAAACAGAGGTGCGTGTAGATATTTTAGCAGGTGGTTTCATAATGCAAAGATGATTGACCTAAACTTTAAAGGACTTAGGTTCACTTGGTCTAGAGGATTATTCTTCAAAAGACTTGACAGAGAAATTTGCAACAATGAATAGATGAAGAAGTTCGAGGAAGCTTCAGTTATTCACCTACCAAAACTTCATGCTGATCATCGTCCCGTGTGTTGGATCATAAACTTGATCCAAGATGAATAAATTTAAGCCCAACTCATGGAAGATTCCATGAGTAGGTATGGTTGGTGAGATTTGAATTACTTGTGGTAGGTGTGGTTGGTGAAGTAGGTGAATGTTATGTTTTAATGAATGATGCGGATTTATGTAGTAGTTGAATAAATGAATGGTTGTGATTAATTTATATCATGTACAAATACCCCCTCTCCCCTTTGGTTTAATTATCAAGTGAAGTAACAAAATCTCTAAGGTGTAGAGAGTGAAAAACATAAGAGTTGTAATTGGTGAGGAGTATTGTTGAAGAAATAAAATAGTGTGTTTTATTTGTTAATTCTCCAACAAAGTGGTATCAGAGCTAGTGCTTGATACTATATATGGTTATAGTGCGTATCAAATCGAAGATCTCGACGAGAGGAACGTGACGCCGCAAAAATCATCCCTATCCGAGACCGAACTCGCCCACACATGCCGTCGGAAGTTTTATGTCCCGAAGCTGAGTCGACTCATCGAGTTGAACCAAACTGAGCCGAACTGAACCAAGCCGAGCCGAGCGGAACCGAATTAAGTCGAACCAAACCATCTCGAGCTGAACCAATCCGGACCGAACCAAGACTACTAAGCCGACGCTGACAGTTGACCATTGACCGTTGACCGACGTTGATTGTTGACCAGCGTTGACTGTTGACCAAAAGTTGACTCGAGTCATTCCTAAGGTTTTTCGACGTGCCGGATTCATCTGTGCATTTAGAATCTCCAAATTCTCACTCAATTTGTGAGTTATGGCAAATGGTGGTATGATGTCATTTCAAGTTCCACAATTAAAGGGAATTAAATTTGACAACTGGAGTATTAAAATGAAGTCTCTATTGGGTGCAAATGACGTATGAGATGTCGTGGATAAAGGCTTTATTGTGCCAGAAAATGAAGCCACTTTAACCGTGGCAAA
>MKYO02028399.1:896093-942296 GCA_002013955.2 Citrus medica | reverse complement strand
ATATATATATATATATATATATATATATATATATATATATATATATGTTTCATGGGGACACCATCTAATTTTAATTTATAGTCCACAAGTGTTTTTACGACTACCAAATATCAGATACCGATTGTCTTTTTATATCATAAATAATGAAATAATTGTATAGCACTAATGAGAGCCGTATAATTAAATCAGTCTGCTTCAACAATTCTCAAACAATAAATACCTCGTTAGATTGATGATTGCCTAATGTATTCGAAAAACATTCATATCCAAACTTCAGCAACAGAGGAGTCTTTACCTGAGAGGTTTGTTGGACAGATGACGGGCGGCCCCATCTCTCAGGATCCCAAAGAATCGAACTATTGAATGCAAAACTTGAAACATGAATCGGAGGCTTGGCGTCTGTTTCATTGTTCAATTTTTTGAGATGCCATCCAATAACTTGTGACGAATCACATACCGGTCCTTCAATTATCACCTTTTGCTTGTTTGCAGACAGCAATGCCATTGGCCATGCTCCATACACCCTGCAACATAATTACAAGCTTATGCTTACACCCTTTTAATTGCATTATTAGTTGCTAAGATCAAAGCATAATCACATGATGTAATGCTTACAATGATGTGAATATTTAAAAAGTTACCAAACCTTTGAAATTTTCACCCATTTACCAGCCGAATTGGAGTAAAAGAACAGTAATTTATGTCACAAGAAAGTTCAGTAAAGTTTAAAAAAAAAATGAACATACTCAATATCTCGAAGCTCATCGAAGAAGGCAAGATCATAAACATTGGAGACGCCAGCAAAATGAACAATGCCACTCAGCCTGTGATGCTCAATGTGCTTAAGCGCGACGTTTCTCTGATGGTCCAACTCTGCTTCATGATCTGTAAAATTCTCTTTAAAAACCAAATGCCTATACATAATGCCTGTTTTTCTTAATAGCTCCGATACTTCATTTGAATCTGACTTTCTTTCGACAACAATCCATAATAATGGCTGCGAAACAAGCTTTATAGTGTTTGATAAACGCCTCAAAAGCACAACCTGTGACTTATCTCTTGTGCTTGTTGGTGTCACAATGATTACAAGTCTTCTTGGAACCAAATTGGTCTCTTCTTTTTCTTCTGCTTCGGCTTCTGCTTCCATTAGTTTTACACCTTCTGATTCTTTAGACCTTGATGGAGATGGCACCGGGTTTTCGACTACTAAACTTCTATTGACATTGTTGGCATGTGTTGTTGTTACTTGTTTTTGGGGTAACATTTCAACTTGCTCTGGAGAATTTTTTGGTGAAATTTGACTAGAGAAAATTGGTGAACTACTCTTACCAGTTGGAGCAAAACCAGTGAAGAATCCCATAACGAAACACAAAGCAAAATGAACTAAAGCTTTTTTCCATAACTGAACTTTTTTCTTTGATCTTTCCATAGAGAGGATCTTGGTCACGCTAAGATGTTTCCCACTAAGATGTTTTGACACTTTGATATATAAGGCAGCAAGAATTTTATAAAAGGCCTTGAAGCTTATAGGATTTATTTATTTATTTTTATTGTAAGGTGAGGGAGATAGCTATAAATTGGTCTATGATTGGAACTACCAAACTCACATCTCAGCATGTGTTTGTTTTGTTGTTTTTGTATGGAGTAATTTGAGTGGTGAGGCAATTGCTTCATTTGGTTGTCACTTGAAGTAAAAGAAAACATAGAAAGCAATTTTTGTATGGTACTGTATTATGCAAAGCTTGAGTTGCTCTTTGTACCAAATGGTTGGTGGGATAGAAACTCATCAACTAAAGGGTTGAATAACATAAATATTTTTGATTAGTTAGGATTATTATTATTTTTTTTGAAAGAGTGGTTACGTAGTCAAAGTAAATAATTAGCAATGCCAACATAGTAATAAATCATTGGGCAATATTAACAAACTGAAATAAACCTAAAATTTAAAAATTAAGAATCATGCATCCACAAGTAGGATACAAGTATACAACTAACCTATTTGCAATGAGATTTATTCTTAACAAGAAATAAAAAGGAAACTTAATCATGATCTAACAGTAAAAAAAAAAAAATACTTGTTTTCGATATAATGTGAACAAAAACAAAACAAAAAAATAGTAGTCCTGGCTCCTAATTATCACAAAGATTAATTCTAAGAGAGGGTGCGTTTCAAACTCTTTTAACAAATAACAAAACAAAAAAACATGGTTTATTAACAAATATTAAAAAACCAAAAAGAAATCCTAGTCAATATTTGACTGCATTGCTGCACAACATCCTAATTTGTAACCTTAACATCACTGCTGCAATATATGTAAAGGTCTTGCTATCTTACAGGTTTTGTAAAGTACAGCCCCTAATAAAATGCAATGATTGGTCCTCTTACGTTCATTTTTAGCCACTTATTTTACCTGAACTGTATCTTAAGAAACTGTATGGTAACAACACCCTAGATATAAAACTAATTAATATGGAATTATTATTAATAGAATAATATATAATAGACAGAGAGAATGAAAACAAAAAATTAAAATCTTAACTATTAAGGTCTAGCTACTTTAGAGTTGCTCTAAAGTAGAGCACAAATCATAATCATACGATCAAAGTTGTAATGTAATTTTTACTATTACATAAGTGTTTTATGATCGTACTCTACTTTATAGCAATTGCAAGATAGCCGTATGCTATTAACTATCAATAAAATGTACCTCTATGAGAATTTCTGCTGCCATGACGATATTCGAATGATTCAATTTGCTTTAGTGCTTGTCAGGATACAAAATTTCACAAGATTTAATAGCGAGCCGTCATGCCGCAATCATTGAAGGCTACCATAAACTTGAGTAAGATAAAAATACTTTGAATAATTAGCGGACTAAATTATACAAAACACATTTATGATTCGTAATTTTACCATGAACTTTTCCTGATGGAATTCTTCAAGTCCGATATGTACGTATCCGGGATAGATGGAGGCAAGCATGTGCAAGAAGTGCTACGTTTGCCTCTGTCCTTTTGCTACAGCCTGATTAAAATAGCTAAAAGTTAATAATCAAAAGCATTAACTAGAAAAGAAATCATGGATTAAAAATTTTTCATTCCGGATTTCTCGAGAGGAGTCCATCAAGCATAATCACACAATAAGGGACAATTACATCTGTAAAATCAAATTTAGAAGCCTGCATTAAAATTTTGAATAATTAAAATTTATAATGTGTATTTGTATAGTAATTGGGTTGTTTTTAAAATTTATTCTTGGGAACAATCTTTAACTAAGTCTTAGGTAGCATTTATTTTTTTATTTAAAATCTGAATGAGTATGAATTTTGTTGAAGTCTGAATAAGTTTGAATACATATATCTAAATAACATATTTGTTATTCTTTTTTTAATATCTGAATATAAGTGTTAAGTTGTTTTTATTTTAAAGAAAACATATGAGATATAATGTTTTGACATATATAACCCTATAAATATTAACAATACTTATATTTATAGGTTAAATACATTACAAGTTGTAAATAAATTATTTGATTAGTAAAAAAAAAACTTGATAATGTTTACCTTAACAAGGCATGAAAAGTAAAATATATATCTAACACATGCATTTTTTTGCATTAATAAATGATGCTTCTAATATTATTTTTAGTGTATTATATTGATTTTTTTCTTTATAATTTTTACTATTACATAAGTGTTTTATGATCGTACTCTACTTTATAGCAATTGCAAGATAGCCGTATGCTATTAACTATCAATAAAATGTACCTCTATGAGAATTTCTGCTGCCATGACGATATTCGAATGATTCAATTTGCTTTAGTGCTTGTCAGGATACAAAATTTCACAAGATTTAATAGCGAGCCGTCATGCCGCAATCATTGAAGGCTACCATAAACTTGAGTAAGATAAAAATACTTTGAATAATTAGCGGACTAAATTATACAAAACACATTTATGATTCGTAATTTTACCATGAACTTTTCCTGATGGAATTCTTCAAGTCCGATATGTACGTATCCGGGATAGATGGAGGCAAGCATGTGCAAGAAGTGCTACGTTTGCCTCTGTCCTTTTGCTACAGCCTGATTAAAATAGCTAAAAGTTAATAATCAAAAGCATTAACTAGAAAAGAAATCATGGATTAAAAATTTTTCATTCCGGATTTCTCGAGAGGAGTCCATCAAGCATAATCACACAATAAGGGACAATTACATCTGTAAAATCAAATTTAGAAGCCTGCATTAAAATTTTGAATAATTAAAATTTATAATGTGTATTTGTATAGTAATTGGGTTGTTTTTAAAATTTATTCTTGGGAACAATCTTTAACTAAGTCTTAGGTAGCATTTATTTTTTTATTTAAAATCTGAATGAGTATGAATTTTGTTGAAGTCTGAATAAGTTTGAATACATATATCTAAATAACATATTTGTTATTCTTTTTTTAATATCTGAATATAAGTGTTAAGTTGTTTTTATTTTAAAGAAAACATATGAGATATAATGTTTTGACATATATAACCCTATAAATATTAACAATACTTATATTTATAGGTTAAATACATTACAAGTTGTAAATAAATTATTTGATTAGTAAAAAAAAAACTTGATAATGTTTACCTTAACAAGGCATGAAAAGTAAAATATATATCTAACACATGCATTTTTTTGCATTAATAAATGATGCTTCTAATATTATTTTTAGTGTATTATATTGATTTTTTTCTTTATTAATTACATAAGTCAATCAAGAATTGTTTAATCATTTGAATTAAAATTAATGTATTACACAAATTCAAAATCTATTGTAAAATAGTAAATATAAATACAAAGACATGGACCTATTATAAAATGTACTCACCAAAAGTTTTATAATATTTAAAATTCTTATTAAAAAAAATTAATAGTTGAATACAAGTATATAACAAAAAAACTTGATAAATAAAAAATAGTAAAAGGATAATTTATATCATAAGAAATAAATTTAATTAATAAGAGAATATTAAAATTTTATTAAGATGTTTTGCCATTAAGATAAGAGACATAATATTTAATTTGTTCCATTCAGATATAAAGATCTTATAATCAGATATAAGTGATAGGAAACAAACAAAATAAAAACTACAAATGTTTGAAAATGATTAAGATTCAAACTTCAGGCAAAAAACAAACAACCCCTTAGTGAGCCTTGAATCCTTTAATTCAATGAAGATAATCAAAAGGATAAACATAAAAATTCAAACTTTCATGGAAAAAATAAAAGTGAGGTTATTTGTACTCTAAAGTTTATTTTGAATACTTTTAATTTTAAAAAAATATTTTCTTACAAAAATATCTATTATTTGAATTACTGTTAAGGACTTTCTGTTATAAACTAACATAATATAATTACTCTGAACTCCCATTTAGCGCATTCACTATTCAATATATAACTTTCTTGCCATAAACAATAAAAAATTTATTTCCTATCTCTCAAATTAACACAACTCAAAAATATTATTATTTCCAAGTATAAGAGTGTTTAGTTATAATATAATTCAGTGAGTTCGGGATCGAACCACAGTGAATTTAAAATATAGTATTTAATTTATTAAACAAAAAAAATTAATGTCAGAAAAAGAAATTAATAGGAATTAATCTAAAAATATGCTAACGTTACGAGATCCACTTTTGGATTTCAAATTATGGTTATAACACTCTCTCAAATTTTATATTTTGCATTTCTTTTTCCAATTACTTATTATGCCATTTAATTTTTAACTACCCATTTGTGTGGATAAATATGGGACCAAGTACCTAATGTGCTACAATTATATTAGAGTGTCAACATTATGTAAAAATATCATATAAATCTGAAAAGATTTGTATTTAGAAATTAACATGACATAAAAGAAACTGGTAAGGAAGAAAAATACAAACAAATAAAATAAACTTTAAGACTCACTTGAGAAAATAATTAATTTAATAATTTGAATCCTTGAACTTCACCTTTCACCTCAGCTTAGAAAATTTAGTCACTCTTATTGGAAAACAAAAATACTCATTTTATTTAGCAAACTTCTGAAATATATTACAAGAAAATTGATTATACAAGAAGACAAGAAAATAACAAAAAAAGAAAGAAAGAATTGCTAAGCTGTCTTCCCGTTTTCTCCCCCCTTACTTGCACTTTGTTGCCTTTTATAGGTGAGGAATGCATCCTGCTTTTTTATTTTATTTGTATAATATATACACAGAGAAGTGTGATGGTCAAGTGGCAAAATAGCCACCTGACCATCATGAGTAGGGGTGGGCATATCGGGTTTCGGTTCGGGTTGTTCGGATTTCAGTTTGGGTTTCAACCTGATCGGGTTGGAGAATTGAACCCAATCGGGTTGAAAATGCCAACCCGAACTAAACCGAACCGAATTTAATTCAATTCGGTTCGGTTCGGGTTCATAATTCAGATCAGATTGGGTTAGTAATTCGGGTTAATTCGAGTTAGAACGGATTAGAATAATTTAATATACAAATTCTACCAAAAATCACTTAAAATTCAAAAATCTCAAGTCCAAACAACCTTACCAACATTTCAACAAGTCATTTTAAAGTTAATAAAACATAAAACATGTAGTCAAAGACATTTTTTTTTGTTTAATACATACATACATACATACATACATATATATTTATCAACAGGCCTTTGATTCTTTAAAAGGATATGAAATGTTGTTTTCGGAAGCATACATCTCAAACCAATCAAAAAATAATATATGTACTTTATGCAAATTTACAGAAGTAGAGAAAAAGGGAGACCTTTGGATTTTTGGGTAAGGAAGGTTCCTTGGGCTTTGATGTCTTTGATGGTTGGGTGTAGAAGACCTTTTGAGGAGAGCCAATTTTCGATCATATTAACAGTCAATTTGGACTGTTTATCAAATTTTGATTACCATTTGACTTTAAAGGTTTTTTGTAAAATTAATTGGGCATCTTATGGATGGTATCGGAGGTTCCACATCCATACCCATGGAAGAAAGAAGTTTGTACAAATGAAAAAATCTGAGGAGTCTAAGTCTTCCTCCAGATTTAAATACAAAGATTAGGTCTTTAACTGTAGCGAGCCTATAGCTCCACCACTGTAGCGAAACTGTAGCTTCAATACCATAGCGAGACTGTTGCTTCAATACTGTAGCGAAACTGTTGCTTCAATACTGTAGCTAAACTGTAGCTTTAACTTTGTAGCAAAAAGATGAATTTTACAGGAAAAATTTCGGGTGAAGAGACATGTGCGCTCTCACTTGTGTCCAGAGGACCACCCGGTACAAAACAACAAAAATAATTACAAGGGGTAAAGACTAAAATTATTTACACTTTTTTTTTTACATCCGTGAAAGGAATAGTAAAAGTACAATAATTAAAATGCTTTAATGCTTTACAGGAGGGAAGATTCCGAAGCAGTCGTCTTCGTTGTCATTGCCAAGGGATATAAAGGGCTCTGCACTTTCGTTGTCGGATGAGCTGGCAACAGATGGCTCAGATCTAGATGCAAGTAGCTGTTCCATGACTTTAAAATATTCTTCTTCTGTTTTGACACTTGCCAAAAGAGATTGGGCTTTGGATTTTTGGGTAAGGAAGGTTCCTTGGGCTTTGATGTCTTTGATGGTTGGGTGTAGAAGGCCTTTTGAGGAGAGCCAATTTTCGATCATAGTAACAGTTGATTTGGACTGTTCATCAAATTTTGACCACCATTTGACTTTAAAGGTTCTTTGTAAAATTAATTGGGCATCTTGTGGATGGTATCGGAGGTTCCACATCCATACCCATGGAAGAAAGAAGTTTGTACAGAAGCAGAGAAAAGGAGGAAATCGTTTCTCAGATTCTGTAGGTACATAATGGGCTTTAAAAAGATTTAGGCACTGGATGGCGTTTTGGGTGAGTATTTCAGGGCACGGGCCGAAACGATTCCACCACTGCTGGAACCAGTTTGGAAGGCTTTGAACAGTTATTTTTGAGTTGAAGAAAAATAACCAAGAATGGGTTCTTTTTGGGTTTTGTATAAAAAATGTGTTAAACCAGGCTTGTTGATAGTCCCAGTAAGAATAGGACAGACAGTGTGGCAAATGCATTTGAAAATTGACGGGGAAGGGTTTTAGTTTATGGAGTTGGTCTCCCCATTGTTTTGGGCTCAAAATCTTTAAAATAGTGGTTGTGGAGTAAGCCGGTTTTGTATGGGCTTCACTGAGAAAGAAGTGTTTAAATTTTACAGACTCAGTAGACTCCAAAATGCTTTGGTAATAACATTGAGGTTTTGTTAAATCCCAAGATTTGAAAAACCAGCCTTTAGGAAAAATCTTTGAAATAGCTTTAAATGGATCAGAATGATAAAATCCATCCTCAATAGATAAAATATTTTGGAAATGGGTTTTATCACACCAGTCCGAGCTTTTCTTTGAAAGCTTTGGTTGGGAAAGAACAATCTGGGTAGATGAACTTTCACCAGAAAGAATTACATTTCGAGAAGAAACTTTAGAAATTTCTTTAGAAATAGACTTTTCTTTTTTAGGAGAAATCTGACTTTGAGAAAAACTTTGTAAGGCGAGCATAAGTTCAGGAGAACTAGAAATGGATTTCATCCATTCATTTACCTGCTCTTGAGAGGTAATGGCTTTAGACTTTGCTTCTTGATCTTCGATCATGTCGATCCAGGACTTTATAGGCATGGCTGAAGAGAGTAATTTTTCTTTAGGAGGGGATTGGGAAGCTTTAGAAGGTGTTTGGGACACAGGGTCTTTTAGGATCCCTTTCCCTTTGTCTTTCTTTTTGGGCGCATTTATCTGTTTTGAAGAAATTCCCTAGTTAGAAAATCAGGGATAGAATTTGTATCTCTTTTAATAAATTCAATATCAAAATAAAAAACACTTAAAATAGTTTGCCATCGTGCAAAAATCTGTTTTGATGCAATATTTTGAACATCCTTTTCTAAAACATGTTTTGCAGCTTTGCAATGAATTCTAAGTAAAAATTTTTGATTCAATAAATCACTTTGAAATTTGGATATGCATAAAACGATAGAAAGAATTTCTTTTTTAATATTAGAGTAATTTCTTTGACATTCATTTCAATGAGCAGAAACATACTGTACTATTTGTTCTTTATTATTTTCTACTTGCTTTAGTATTCCTCCATAACCTAAGTCTGATGCATCAGTTTCTACAATTTTAGGTAATGCAGGATTAGCAAGAAATAAACATGGAATAGTTTTAACAGAATTTTTTATGAGTTTAACAGCATTTGTATGTTCATCAGTTCATGCAACATGGTTCTTTTTTAACCTATCATGCAGAGGTTTTGAAATCCTGTTAATGTTTGGACAGAAATCAAGGACATAATTTAAACTTCCTAGAAATCTTTGTAATTGAGTTTTATCTAAGATTTTATCAGGGAACTTGTCGGCAAAGATAAGAGATCGCTCAATAGGAGTAATAGTTCCTTTGGAAATGTAATGTCCTAGGAACCTGATCTTTGTTTGAAACAAAGAGGCTTTAGAACTAGAAATGGCTAAGAAAGCCTTCCTAGTGACAAGGAAAAAAGTCTTTAAATGTTTGAAATGTTGATCAATAGTTTGGGAAAAAAATCAACACGTCATCAATATAAACAATGCAAAATTCAGAAAAAAGGTTATAAATATCATTCATGATTCTTTGAAATTCTGAATGTGCATTTTTTAAACCAAAGGGCATTACCATCCATTCGTATTGTCCAAATGGAACAGTGAAAGCAGTCTTATAACGGTCTTTAGGGTGAATTTGGATTTGCCAAAAACCTGATTTCATATCAAATTTTGAAAATATGAATGCAGAGTGTAGTTTTTGAAGCAAATTTTTTTTATTAGGTATGGGATACCTAATCCATTTTAGTGCTTTATTTAGAGGTTTGTAGTTTATCACCAGTCTAGGTGTACCTCTTTCAATTTCAGCATTTTTATTAACATAAAAAGCAGCACAAGACCATGGGGATCTAGATTTGACAATGAGTCCTTTTGACTCAAAGTCTTTGATTTCTTCTTTACAGTGTTGTTCTAATTCCATATTCATTTGAATAGGACGAGCTTTAGTGCGCATTTTTTTTTCATCAAATGAATTTTCATAAGACAAATCTATCAAATGTTATTTTCTGTTCCAAAAAGCAGTTGGTAAATCAGCACATATTTCTCTTTCAATTAAAGCTTTAAAATCAGAAATTTTTCTTTTTACAAATTCATTTTGTAATTGGCTTTCAATTCTTTGTAGACTCAAATCTTTTTTCAAACAAGTTAAATAATTTTGTTTAGATTTGAGAAGTGTATTGATGTGGTTCTGATAAACAGAACAAGCTTTAACAATATTCAAATTTCTTGTTTTAGGTTTCTCAATAAAAGGAAAAACAAGTTTTTTGGTTTTTGCTTTAAAAGATATACTATCATAATTGACAGTATATGGAGTAATAAGATTGATAAAAGGGGTTCCTAAAATGACAGTATGATGTATGTCATTTGTAAGAATAAAGGAAGTTTTAAATTCAAAACCATTATTGTGAATAGAGGCATCAACTTTAGATTTAACATTAAGTTTTGAATTATTAGAGGCAGAAAGCCTTTCTCTTGTTTTCTCATGGAATCTTTTGGGGACAATGTCTTCTTTAATGCAATTTAAATCGGCACCTGTGTCAAAAAGGGCAATAGTGTCGATTACAAAATCTTTAGAGACAATTAAGGTGATTTTAATCAAATACTTTCTTGTGGTAATTTGATTTAAAACAAATAGAAAATCATTGGGTATAGATTTAATATTTTCAAGATTTTGTTCTTCATTATCATCATTATCGGTTCTGATTCTTTATCAGAATTATCTTGTAATTGTCTTTGTAAAAGGAGTTGAATGCTTTCAAAATCATTCTTTTGTTTTTCTTTCAACTCTTTTATTTCAAATTTAATTTCTTTTTGAAGATCTTGGATATTAGGAGTCATTTTCTTAGTCTTCTTTTTATCTAAGATTTCAGTAAGATCATACGTATTCTTTTTAATAATTGGGGCTTTAGAGGTTTCTGCTTTAGTGCTAACTTCTAAAGTTTTTAGAAGTTTATCAAGATACTCTTTTTGGAGAGTAGGGTCAGAAATGTGTTTGACTAATTCGAGAAAAGTTTCTTGGTCTTTAGTCAACACATTGATTTTCTTTAAGTAGGATTCTGTACTACTTGTATCAGAATCACTGGATGATACAAAATCAGAGTCATTTAACTCATCAATCTGTAGGGGTTCACTATCTCCTGTCATGGAAGACTCAGAGTCAGAAGACTCTACAAGCAAAGAGGTTATCTTAGAGAGTATTTGATCATCAAGGCCAAGCTCGTGGAGCCTTTTGTTTATCCTGTAAAATTTTACAGTATGGCCTTTCTTTCCACATTTATAACATGTGGCTTCTTTGTAGTCAAAAGAGGTTTTTTGTTTGGGCTTGAATTCTTTCTTTTTAGAGAAACTAGGCTTCTTATAAGGCCTCGAGGGTTTCTTATAAGAAAGTTCTCTAAATTCTTGAAATGGTTTCCTATGGCTTTTTGATTTGTAATGTTTTCTGTAAGGTTTTGAAGAACACTTACCATTACAATCTTTAGAAGTAGAAGTTTTAAAGGGGTCATAATTGAATTGTTTACAGAAACTACCTAATTCTTACTTAGATTTTCTAAGCTCCCATTTTAGTCGTTTCTATAATTTCAAGTCTTGACAGATCTTTAAACCTTCTTTGTTAACAAAACTAACAAGTTCACCGTAGGTGAGCTCATAATAAGGGATGCGGTTGTCATAAAGGGCTTTAATGGAATTTCAAACCTTTTCTCCTAATAGGGTAGGTAAACCTGCAAGGAACTTTTCTTTCCAAGTTACATGATTTGCATCATCCCTAAGAAAAAGTCTGGTGAAGAATGTGGTTTTGTAGCTTTGGAATTCACTAAGTTTCCTACATCTCAGGTTGTGTAGTAACTCAGCATTCTTATCTCTAAGGTGAGAAGGGTCACCTATAAAAAGAAGGGATATAGTAAGAATCATGGTAGCAACGGCATCCTGAACCGTGTCATTCAATTCATTTAAAATGGGTGCTCCGTCCTCATCTGTTTGAATTGAATTAAAGATATCTAATTGTTGCTGTTTGGTAAGAAGATGATCCCACCAACCTTTAAGTTGACCAGTAAAACCAACTATGAGAATTTCCGCAATGGCTGTGTTAGAAGTTCCCGACTGGGTTTTATAAGCATTAGCTGTCATGGTCATCTGTTGCAACAATCCTAAAATGTTGTATTCAGACATACCGTCAATATTCCACTCATAGACAGAAGTTGCATTAAATCGTGACTGGTTTAATGCACTAGGTCTATTGTCTATGGCTAAATCAGGTGGAGACTTGACAGTAGGTAGGGCTAATTCCCAATGAATTTTGTTGGCTTTAGGAACAAGTTCTTCTTGAAATGCTTCTATATCTGAAGAGGCTATAGAATTATTGTCTTGTTCAAGTACACCAATCTTGCTAGATTGGGCACTATCAGGGGCTATTTGGACCTTACTAGATGAAGAAGAAGAGGCTTCTATTTTATCTAGTTGTTCTTTAATGGCTTTAGCAAAATCTGATTTTGACTCTTGGACAAACTTTTGACTAGTTTTCGAAACCTAAAAAGGTTTAAAAATAGGCTCTTTAAGCTTTTTGTCAGGATCCGATTTTGATGTAACAGGAGAAATGGCTATGGTTGACTTTTGAAATTGGTTTTCTATTCTAGTCAACTGTTTTCCTATCGTATTTAGATTAGCATTACAGAAATTATTCTGTTGAATAATGCTATCTAAATCTGTATCTGGGTCTTTATGGATTTTATAAGGTGAGGCTTTGATCTCTATAGGAGGTTCACCATGATCAATGGTCAGACTCCTAAGGGGTGGATGCTCAGATTCTATGACACGACCACTACCAGAAAGGTTCCATTTAGTGGTTTTCTTTCTAACAGTGATGGAATTTGATTATTTAAAAGGATATGAAATGTTGTTTTCGGAAGCATACATCTCAAACCAATCAAAAAACAATATATGTACTTTATGCAGATTTACAAATTCACAATAAACTTGTTGGATTTCTTTTCTTTGGTTTAAAAAATATTTAAAAAACCAAAGTCTTTTTTCTCTATTGGAATCAGAATAAAAATCATTATGGAAAAGAGTTTTATCTAATTCAAAATCTTTTTCTATGACACTTATTACATTTTCTGTGACAGCAGAAAATGTAAGAGAAGTTGGAGGAGATTGTTCCTTCTCTTCCTGGCTTTGTTCCTGTTGACGGCTAGTGTAAATGGGATAAGGAACACTAGTGGTATAGTCAACGGAATGTATGGAAGACTAGGTATATCCGAAGTGGAAAACCTAGGCTGACTCTTTATTGGTTGGAAAATAAGATTTATAATAGAGGGAATTTTTGAAAATTTCCTTTCTAATGTAGGAATGCTAGACTCGAATCTTTATCAGAGAATCTAGAAGATGTAGATCTCCTAAAAGACAATTTGACTTTACCATATAAATACTGAGTCACATTTTGTAACTCTGTATTAGGCTCAAGTTGTTTCGGAATCACTGGTTCAGTGGCTCCTTCAAGAATCCATTCATCGGAAAGATTTACATATTTCCATTGGATGGGTTTGGGAATAACAGTGTTGGCTTTAAACAGGTCAGTCTGCAAGAGAAGAGTTTCCTCTCTTTTTTATTGGAATTTGTGTTGCGTATTAAATGCTGAAATCATGGCTTTGTATGATATTTTGAAAATCAATGTAGCTGGTACAGATCCTTCTAACATGTGATAATTATGTGTTTTAATCTGTAAAATCATGCTTTTTAAAATATTTTTATCTTTTAAAGAAACCGTTATGTTGGGATAACAGTCGAATGAAATGGGTCCTTTACAGAGACTAGATTCAATACTATTGAATAGGGAATCATCAAAGGAGATGAACCCCCCATCTCTGAGGATTGCAAGAATAAATGTATTTAATCCTTATTTAGTTAAGGGTTTTATGCCGACTTGGATTAAACCAATATGGATATAATTAAAATTCTTTTCTTTTAATTTCTTTAAAGAATGCTCAGAAAACAAGTGAATTGTTTCAAATGGCTTTGAAAGAGTAATATCACGTTCTTCGGTCTTTATTACACAATCTGTCTTTAAAAAATCAAGTTTTTTCATTTTGTAAATTTTATCTTTAGAAACCTTTGGTAAATCCCAATTATCAATTGCTTTATTAAAATCTTCAATAATGAATTCTTCTGAATTCATCACGTTCTTTGAAACACTAGTCTTCTCGGAAGAAGAGCTAGAGAAAGACGATGCTCTACCAAGCAGAGAATCCATGCAAATTTAAAACTTTAATTAATACCTATATGAATGCCTACAGGTATGGTTTTACTGCCCTAAGCGGAAACCCTTTCCTAAAAACGGGACTTACTACCAGTAAAAAATTCAGCACGCACACAGATTTTAACAAAAGAAGTAAACAACACAGATTCTTTACTATATATATATATATATATATTTAAAAGCCAAAACTTAAAAAAAAAAATCAACCCGTTCGAGTTAAAATTCGATTCGGGTTCAACCCAAACCGAATTTTAACCCAAATGGGTTGATAGTTTGAATCCGTTCGGGTTGCACAGGTTAACCCAAACCGAACAGAAGCCGAAATTTGGATCGGGTTAACCCGATCCGAACGCCCACCCCTAATCATGAGCATGTTTGCTCACTTTTTTTTAAATTTTTTTATTTATTACACCTCAATAATGCATTTCAGATAGCTCCAACAATTTTTCTTTGTTTCATACTTCCAGTCCAACTTCTCTTTATTCTTGAAATATATTTACAATATAAAAATAAAATAAATTTAACATATTACAAATTAATTTAACATAAAAATATATTTGGGGAGTATTAAGATAATTTAGGAATAATGAGTGAATTAATCGACACAGTAAGTGAAAAACTGATAATTTTATCCTTATTAAATGAACATTTTTTTAGTGTGAATCACAAATAATATTTAGTTAAATACTAGGAGCAAATCAATACTGAAAATTTCAACATATTTTTGCTTTTTGATTTTCAAAAAATAAAAGTAAATTAAAAATATCTTTTGTAGTCTTCTCCTTCCCCTTCCTCCTTTTTTGTAGTCTTTTTCTTTTCTTCATCTACTTCTTCTTCTTCTTCTTTTGTCTTTTTTTTTTGGGGCCAAATGGCCATTTTGTTTTTCAATTTTTATGTTAAAAAATTGAGGTGTAATATTTAACATATTCTTTAATGAACAAAACTAATAACTAAAACTTATGTTAAAGAATTTGTTTACAATATAATTTGATTCCATTGTTATATATATTAAATTGTTATTAATTTTTTTGGTGTGTTAAATAGTGTAATTGGTGTTTTGAGTAAACTAATTTAAGTAGTTTAAGATCTTTTTTGATATTTTAAAGAGTGCAGAAAGTAAAACTTAACTTTTAAATAATGATGCTATGTTTACTAAGTTTATATACTTAGTTGGAATACTAATTGATGTGTCACCAATAATTTAATATCATGTGTATGATATTACATGATTTTATTATTAATTGTTAACTCATTATTTTTATAATCTACTCAATGGATGACACATAAAATGCGACATAATTAAATATCCCATTTGAGTATCCACAATGAGTAAGCATATCATTACTATTTTTAAAATTTAATTTATAAGTGTATAGAGTAATAGAATAATAGAGTATGCAGAGAAATTTTTTGAGTGCAAATATCCCTACCTATAAAATAGAGGTGGCACCCTCTTTAAAGTCCTCATAAAACCCTACCATATATTTAACCTTAATTAAAAATTACATAGAGAGGAGATATTAAACAACTTTACAAACACACTTTTTAATTGAATTATATATATATATTAGTGTGCCTGAAATAGTAATTAACATTAAGGACATTTTAATAATAAACATGATTATTAAAAGCGATGATACAGCCACACACTCTTGTATAAATTTATTTTGTAAAAATTAATTTGGTATTAATTCGTTGGTTGAATAAAATATAAAATGATAAAAACAAATCATGTGGACCAAAAGGTATCTAATGCAACCAATTAAATCATGCGATATCAGTTTGTACAAAAAAAAAATTGTAGAAGATTTTGTAGCTATATAGAGCTACTATTAGAATTTTGAGATTGAACAAACAGCCAAGTTCTTTAACACTTCAACTAGGAGGTTTCATTTTGTTTCGCTTCTCTTATTGTCTTCCTATTTTGCTCCCAAATGAAAACTACCCGGTAGTCTTTCTGAAGTTTGGCATTGACATGGGATACAGAGGACGCATATTATTTTTAAGGGAAGTTACATTGTTTTTCTAGCAAGCTTTGTGTTTTCTGAAAAAAAAAAAGGGCCATAGGAAACTAGTGTTTTTTGTTATCTATATATATAGTTCATCATTGCTAATTTGTATAAAACTAGTTTTTTAATTCATTAAAATTTTTTATTTATAGAACAAAATGGTTATACAGTTTTCATGAATTTCCCTAGTAAATTTTTTATTTTTGCCTATATTTTAGTTTCCACAATTGTAATTTGATTTAGGGGAATTTTAATAATTAAAAATTATTTTTAAATGATATTTTTTTCAACCCAAATAATCTAAAATCTACAATTAAACCAAACTCAATCTAAACTTGATTTTGCCCGCCTTTAGCTTGAAAGACGAGCTACTATCAATGGAGTATAAAGACGAGGGCTTTGTTATTCTACCAAGGACTTAAAGAAGTCTTCGATACACTAAAAAGGCAACCAAAACCAAAGAAGAAGACGGAAACAATCTTGAATAGAGCACACAGTACCATAATTCTCAATCTTGGTGATTGAGTCCTTTGTGAAGTTGGTAAAGTAGAAAACAGCTATTGGTCTCTAGAAAAATCTTAAAGATCAAAAAGTCTTTGGCAAAGAGACTGTGTATAAAGAAGAAACTCTATACTTTAGAGATACAAAATGGTGGTTCAATCACAGAGCACATTGATGCCTTCAACCAAATCATCCTTGATCTTGAAGACATCAATACGAAGATCGATGATGAATATAAGGCAATTATCCTCTTAAGCTCTTTACTAGAATCTTATTAGCGCTTTGTTGGTACCTTGTTTTATAGAAGACAAAAGCTAAAAATGAAAGATGTCAAAGAAACATTGAGTTCAAAAGAGATCACAAAAAAAAAAAAAATTATGGAGAAGGTTTGACAGCTAGGGAAATATATGAGAAAAAAGAAGGGCAAGAAGGAAAAAAAAAAACCACATCTAAGCCAAAAGACTTGAAGTGCTTCCAATGACACAAGAAATGTCACTTAAAGAACGATTGCAAGAAAAATAGGAATAAAGGCAAATAAAAGGTGCTAATGTTGTTTTTGCATTAGAAGAACAAGAAGATGATGATTATGACTTAGTTGGAGTTTTGAGAGCCTCTGATGAAAAACTAAAGGTAAGTGATTTTTTACTTTAGTTGTTCATTTCTTATTTGTCTTACGAAGCACCTATTTGTCGATTATAAGCCATGTGATGGTGGTAAAGTGATGATGAGAAACAATAGTATCCATAAGGTCAATGGGACAGGCACGATTAGACTTAGAATATTTGAGGGCATAGTCAGAGAACTAAGGGACGTTATGTATATTCCTAAATTGAAAAGATATGTTACTCAGTGGGTATATTAGAAAGAATGGGTTGTCTATAATTAAGGCTAAATTTGGCGTCCTGAAAGTAATTAACGAATCTCTGGTATTGATAAGTTCAAAACTTCAAAAACACTCATTGATGGTAGAAAGATCAAGAGATAAAAAACTAATAATGAATTAGATTTTGCAGCAAAAGGTTTGATGATTTACTTGCAAAAAATAGGATAGGCACAAGATAGTTAGGTATACACCTCAACAAAATGGTTTGGCAGATGTATTAATAGGATATTTATGCACATGGAAATGCATGTTGATCCATTCAAAGCTTCCACAATCATTTTGCATAGAAGCTTTGCAGCAACATTTTACTTGGTGAATTGACTCAAGACTCCAATTGAAATATGGTCTGAAAACCAGTAGAGTAATCCAATTAGAAGATATTTGGTTGTTTTGTATACGCATATACAAAGCCAGAAAAAACTAGAATCAAGAGCTTTCAAATATGCATTCCTGAGATATCCATATGGGATCAAAGTATACAACCTTCAATGTACAGATTCAGAAACTTAGGTGTATCACAAGCAAAGATGTGGTCTTTAATGAATCAAAGATGATTCAAAAGACATCTACATCTGATACAAAAACCAAAGAGGAAGAAAGTAAGGCAGAAAACACATGTAGAGGTGGAGCTAATAAGGCCTGAGCTTGATTTAAGTGTCATCAGAGAACTTGGCACACCAATATGCTTCATTTAAGTTTCATTAAGCTGTCTCTTGGAAAATTTAAATATGTTGCTGTAAAAATCTTGTCAACTAGTAAAATAAATTAATGGGGGTGATGTACTAAATATAACATAAAATTTAATGTCATTCAACATTTGGCCTATGTCCATGAGTAGGAATTTAAAGCTTTCACTATAAAAAATGAATACTACTTTTGTTGTTATAGTCACCTCATCTTTTGTGTACTAAGAGAGGCATTATATATATAGCGTTCTACTGATAACAAAGAATTCTAATCCAAACTCTTTTATGTCATTTATATTACTTAAGATTCAGATAATCCATAATGTCATCTTCTATGGATGATAGCACAACTGATTTACATCCCTATCTCTTTGAATCAAGCTTCTAAATCCTTCCACGTTTAGAGCTGGGGGTTGAATCATGGCCTCACAAACTTGTGGTGATTTGAACTTTTTCGCACCATCTTCTACATAGTCCATGATCTTGCATCTAGTCCATGGACTTATGGTTTTGTTGCAGAACTAATGGGCTCTGTTTTAGATTTAGTGGTTCAGCTGCAAGCTTTATGGGCTTTATGGACTCCGTTGCAGGACTAATGATCCCACTGCAAGATTCACGACACTAGCATTTCTTCTTTGATTTTTCATAACTCTGCTGTAGGAATTATGATCTTCCCTCAAGATTTATGGCATCGACATTTTTTCTTTGAATTTTCATGATGGGTTATTTTTACATACCTCCCCTGAGGTTTCACCTAATTTCAGTTTAACAGAAAGTATTTTCGTATTTTTACTCACCTCCCCTGCAGTTAGTATAAAGTTAAGTTGACTGTTAGTGGACTAACAAAAGGACGAAAATACCCTTTAAAGGCTGACAGGTACAATTTCCTAGCAAAGTTGACAGTTCAAGCATATTCAAAAGCTATTCAAAAGTTGAAAATACCCGAAAATATTGAAATCAAACATAAAAAGCCGAAAATGCTTAGAAGTTAAAGATTTGGGGTCGAAAAAATTTTCTTCTCCCTGCTAATATTACCGTTGGAATCAACGGTAATATTGGCAGCAACTTTGCCCATAAATAGTTGAATAAAACAATGTTTAGCTTCCATCACCATTTCACATTTATTCTGAAGAAAAAAAAAAGCCAGTGCATGAACTCAGGAAGCTCATGCTATATATTCTTGTGAATCATTGTATTCACCCAGTATACATGCCAAAAACAGATAACACACCAACAAACACATGGACTCCCAAAGCTCAAACACATCATGCAGATCAGACATGCAAGTAGAATATGAAGCAGCTTGGAGAAATTGGGTTAATGGCAGGCTGATTAGATTCTCAAATCGTATATGCAGATGCCAAACCAGAGCTGAAGTGAAGATATCAGAGTCTGATGATAATCCTCACAAGCTTTATTACACATGCATGAACAAACCAAAATGTGGCTACTTCAAGTGGTGGGTACCAGACAGAACCGACTTCAACAATGGGGCTATTTTAGAAGGGAATGCGGCTGCCATGGTGGATTCTCATGTTATAAATACGATTGATACTAATGTAAAAGAGGTGAAGAGCATTGTGAAGAAGTTAATGAAACCTGGACACTATAAAGATGTATTGAAAACAATGATGTATTGTAATATAGTCTTACTGGCAGTAAATGTTATGATGCTTAGGATGCATAATGCCTAAAGTTGTATTTCTAGTTGGTTGTACACCAATTTAGCAATGGAGTAATGAAAATTTAAGTAGTTAATTTCTAATGCATGTCAATGTTCATGAAACAGAGAAAACAGCAGGCTTAAAGCCTTAAGTAGTATACATAAAATGAATACCAAACCAGCAAGCTCAGCTTGAAGTAATATCTTTGCAGTCAACATTAATCCAACAAGGTAAACCATAAATAAAACTCAGCACCAAACCAGCAAGCTTATTTATATACCATGTGTCTCATTGAAAACTAAATCAGCAAGATTAAATATAAGTGCTAGGTGAAATCAACTTCAAACCAACATAATAAAATATAAACCACAGTTAGAACTAGCACTCTAACAAATTAAAATATAACTCACAAGAGTTTGAACTATAGTAATTAATTATATGCATTTCAACAACAATAATTTGTGACAATTACAAATGGCTGCATTTCATCAGCTTCTACAACCAGCAGCAACCCATAGTTACAAAAAAAGGCAACTATTTTCTTAGTTTGCCATAATCAGACAAGTTATAAAGCATGCTTGCCCTTGTCAAAATATTGTGAGTTTGTTTGTAAAAATAACCCTTCTACAAAATATACAGAAACTCAATCCTATGTACGAGGTTGAGTAACAAAAGATGATACAACATCTTGATAGCAAAACTTACAGTTAAAGAGATATAGTATCATCTAATCCCTCAAAAAAAAAATGTGTTGTATGGGATTAACTTTGGTGTTGCTGTCCTCTTGCAAATATATAGATAATCTTGACATGTTGCTGAATGCATGAACTTCATACTGCTTACTCTAGATTAACTTGTCCTTCAACAAGTAAAGAACCCAATAAGACATTCATTTTCTTCTTATTTACGACTATTTGATAAATTATTCGCAAAAAAAAAAAGAAAGGTTAAAGAAAATACCAGGTCCAACAACACTGGATTGAGTTGAACTTATATTCCCAGCAAATGTAGCCCTTGAAGCAGATCCATCATCACAATGTACCGAGCCAGAGGATTCCTCTCTTTTCTACACACACACACACACACGTATAGATAATTAGTTTGTATTATATACATAATAATTTGATAATGATAAAAAATATATATGAAACAACATAAATGCTGACCTTGGACGATCTTCTCTTCATTTCAGCTTTGTTGACATTCAAAGACCTCATAGGCTCTTTGCAACCCCTCTTGTTGTGGCCCCATTGATCGCATCTAGAGCATTTCACACTTGAACTCCTTTTAAAGTTCTTCGCTTCACCAGCTTCCTTCCTTCTCTTCGTTTGAGGTCTGCCAGCAGTTCTAATGATCATTGGTGGTAGAAGATTGTCATGTAAATGAAATGGCCAGTTACTTTCATCAGGTATCGGATAAAGTTGGTGAGAGTATGTGTTATTAAATGAGGTCTTCTTGAGCAAAGTGTGAACATAATCATCCACATTGAACCTCATGGCATCAATACAACATACTGCATGCTTGCAAGGCAGCCCTGACACATCCCACTCCCTACAATCACAGTATTTGCCCAACAAATCAACTGTAGTTCTCTTAGAAATATCTTCCATCACCTCAAAAGTTTGGTTGTGCCCAAAGATCACTTGCAATGACCTAGACTCTTCCCTAACTGCCATAATCCTTCTCCTTACAATTGGGGGCAATTCATCCTTCCAACACAGAACTTGTTGTTGTCTCTTATGGATTAATGTCATTATTTTCCGTCTTATCTCTTCAAGCATTCTCAAGATTGGCATTGCTCTGAAATTTCCAATCCAATTGTTAAATGACTCAGTCATGTTGTTGGTGACGTGACTGCATTTGGTGTGTGTGGGAAAACTGTGTTTAGCCCAACAAACCACCGGTATACCCATCAACCAGTCATGGGCAGCAGGGCTGATTTTATACAGTTCAGCCATATGACACTTGAACTGAGTAGGACTTGCACTTCTACAGGCTTGCCAAAACTCTTTCCTAAGTAAAAGACCTGGAAACTTTTGTTTAAAATTAGCATAGATGTGCCTACAACAATATCTCTTCAAAGCTTGTGGGAACACTCTCTCTAATGCATTCAATATTCCTTTCTGTCTATCACTCATAAAACATAAGCCCTCTCCATCATTGCAGCCTATTTGCTCATACAATCTCTTCATAAAGTACACCCAAGACTCAGTATTCTCATTTTCTACTACACAAACAGCCAAAGGATAAATGCCATAATTGGCATCAATACTAACTGCAGATAATAGTACTCTCTTATACAACCCTTTTAAAAAACAACCATCTAACCCTACGAACTGCCTACAACCCCCAAAGAAACCCCTTTTATTAGCATCAAAGAACACAAAAAATCTCTTAAAATGAGGACTAACTCCACCCCCCATCCAATCTTTATCTAAGGATACTATAGAACCAGGATTTGAAGCAATAATTGCATGCATATATCTGAATAATTTCGTGTAGCTTGCTTTATGATCTTGGCCCAAAAACTCTAAAGCTTTGTTTTTAGCTCTATACAGCCTCTCATTACAACATGTTGTCCCATATTTTCTAAACAACTCTGATCTAAGCACATCAATTGGCAGCTCAGTGTTAGCTCTAAATAAATGAAGAAAGGTAATACCTATCCAGGTTGAGGTTGCCTCATAGTTTTCACTATTTCTTGCACATGTGTGCTCTAAACAGTGTGTCTTGATCTGGAAATGCCTCTTATTCCAGTTTGGACTTGCATGTATCCTCCATGTACAGCCCTCAACAGCACAACAAAGAGTAACTCTTGACTTCTCATTCTTTACTCTTTTAAGTCTGAAGCCATTTTTTATCGCAAATACCTTGACAACCTTCCTAAATTCATCCACATTCTTGAACAGTTGACCAGGCTTAAGTATAATTTTCTCACCGTCAGCTGCAAACTCAAAACCCCCCGAGTTTTGCTCATATTTACAGCAAGCTTCTTGAGCATCCCCACTATCATTGTCATCCGATTCAGTACCACTATCATATCCAAAATGATAGTCATCTAAGGCATCATCAAGCACATCAACTTCAAACTGATTCAGGTCTCCTTCACTTCCAACGTCCATATCATCTATATTTTTTTCAGCTTCTAGTTCTTCATCATGTGTGTTGTCATCAAGCCCTACTGCTGCCATGCTTTCATATGAATCTTGCACTATGAGAGTTGCAGCTGCAAAATCGACGGTGTTGCTTTCATCATTTAAATCAAGAAGTGCAAACTCATTGTCCTCATCAAAGTCAACCCACTCCACTTCTGGTTCAGGTGACAATAGAGCTTTGAACTGTGCATCTGGGCTTTCATCTTCATCGTCACTATTTTTAGGCAAACCTGAGTCGCCTCTGTCTTTTTCCAACTCATCTAGTTCAGTTTTGATTATGAAGATGGCATAACTATATTTCTTCTCCCTTAACTTGTTGAATGCATCTTGCAAATCAGTTTCTGTCTTCAAGGTGGCATAACTCGTCTCCCAAGGTAACATAACTTGAAATCTGACTTCAGTAGCATGCTTAATAGGCTGATCAAAACATAAATCCTTGATATCAGCCCACAACTTCTTTAAGCTGTACTGTTCTGGTATCACTGATGCAACAGTGAGCAAGTCACCTCCTACAACAGCCTCTATATCCATGTATACTGAGCTGGAAAAAAGATTGTATTTAAATTGTAAGAGACATTAAATATTGTTAAAACTAAATTATAACTAAAGAATTGCTAAAATTGGATAATCAATGCTGTGAAAAAAAGAAAAAGGTCAAAAAACAATAATAAAGGGCCTAGCATGCTCAATCTCTCAGGCTGTCTTTAAAAAAAAAGACAAAAGTTGGAAAACTCTGAAACACTCATCATCAAATCTGTTGCTTCTACAACAACTTTATTTGATTACATAATAAATCAAAGTTCAGCACAAGCGTACAACTAACAGCAAAAGGCTTAATTAATATTCAGGTCTTATTCAGACCATCGAACCAAATATTGCAAGCTATTAAAAGAAAGAAATCAAAGTTCAGCACAAGTTTACGTCTAACAGCACAAGCAAACCAAATATTGCAAGCTATTAAAAGAAACAAATCAAAGTTAAGCACAAGCTCACGACTAACAGCACAGGCAAACCAAATATTGCAAGCTATTAAAAGAAACAAATCAAAGTTCAGCACAAGCGTCCGTTGGCTGGAGTGACATGTAAAAGAAACAGAAGAAACTGCATGCAGTACCAATTTTAATTAATATATGTTGTGTTTGACCAATTATAGAAAATTATTAGTCAGTAGTCAATATGCATTTTCAAGTGAAAATCTTAGAACTACATGAATATAAATAACCTCTTGTTGTGACAATAGTATGACTACTGTATCAATTTGTATACTGGCTTATAACCTATCCATGCAAATTTCAGTTGCGGGTTTCAATTTTCTGTGGACAGGTAGTCCTCAACTGGTTTTTAGCCCAGGACAATGTTGTGCCAATCCCAGGAGCCAAAAAATGCAGAACAGATTATTGACACAAAATGATTTAGTAAAGTGATATGGAAAATCAAGCGAGAAATTTTAATAAAATTAAAATAGGCCAGCATAATATCATCACTCAATTCCATTAACTCCAACAGAACCGAAAAAAAATTCTAAGCATATTTTAAGTTGAAAATCTAATTAACTAGGAAAAAATTAAGTTAAAAATACCACCAAAAGCCTTTGTGGCAAGTCACCGGAACACATAAGAAAATCTATAGCTCACTAAAAAAGAAGATATTATATAAGAGGCAGTTGAATCCGTACCAGCCCACCCACCAGCACTAGTAGAGGATTACCCACCAAGCGACGACGATTTGACACACACACAGAGACAGAGTCAGGAGCTGAAGTCATTTGCAACGACTTCGAGCTGTGCAGAGGTGGAGAGGCATGGAGGAACTGACGATTCGAGAGGAATGGCTGGATGAGAAATGATGTAGCTTTTAGGGCTTGTGTTGTTTTGTGAAAATGGGAATTAGGGGAACGAAATTGGGCTGCAACGGTGAGACATGGTGCGGCATGAAGGAATCACCGAGAGGGGTGATCGGATCAGCGAGAAAGTGGCTGTTATGATGAATTGTGAATTTCTCGTCTTCCTGACCCGAATTGAACTGAAAGCCGAATATAATTTTGGTTCATTTCGGTTCGGGTCAAACGACCCGAAAGCCCCCCAAAGTTGTAATTAAACATAAAACGAAACTCATACATTCACAACACAGCAGCACCAATCTTTCCAACTTATATATCAAAAACGAAGAAAACCAAAACCAAAACTATGATTTACTACAATAGTTTTTCCAAAAAAAAGAACAATTAAACTAACCTCTTCTCAGCTCCAATGCCAGTCCCAGAACCACGTCGTCGTCTATACTCACTCGTCTTGTTCATGGGTAAGTTGAAACTGATGATGAATCTTGATTTTCAAGCTCACAAATATTTGCTTGTTTTCACACTTGTGATACTTGGGGATGAACTTTTCGTGAAGCCATTATTTTTTGCACTTTTGTGAAGCCATTATTTTTTGGTTAATGATTTGGACCGGATAATGAAGTGATACTACTCTTATTTTCGCGGTTACCCATGCTAGTAGAGTGAACTTTTTAAGTTTTTTTAAATTTTAAATGAGCTTTTACGATTTTAGCCTTGTGTACTGATGCTATACTTAACTTTATACTAACTGCAAGGGAGGTGAGTAAAAATACGGAAATACTTTCTATTAAACTGAAATTAGGTGAAACCTCAGGGGAGGTATGTAAAAATAACCCTTTTCATGATCATGCTGCAGGATTCATGATGTCAGCATTTCTTCTTTGACTATTTACATTTCTTATAATAACAAAATCTTATGATCAGATGGATGCGACATTCAGGCAACTGATGATGAGTGTCGAATTTGTTCATAAAGTTGGCAATTGTCTATTAGAATGACATAACAAATGCACCTTAAAACTTGCTGGGTGAGCTGACACGGCTTAACTTACCTACAATGCAACATGCATCAAGAATATCTCGCTCACAATATTCCATTAGCAAAAATTTCTTTTTCAAGAAATTTCAATCCAATAACTTCGAAAACAAGGAATGAATTTGGTTGATTGATCGATGTGGTTTGTTAATCCTTGAATGTGTTTCATTAACGGTATTAAGGTACCTTTCATTGAAGCTGTTCTTCAAATGGCCAATGTTTCCGTATCAAAAAACATTTTTAGAAGTTCCCGTAGAACTTAGACTTCAATTTTTCGCGTGCATGACTCACACTTAAAGTTTTAGTCATTAAAAAAATACTGCAATAAAGTGGAGGTGATTATTCAATGAAACGTAAGTATTCAAACTTGAACACTAAATTAGAAAAACCAAGTGGGACTTTGTCAGTGGGAAAATGTAACCACATGTTTTTGCTCTTTTAATTTTTAATATATAATTTCGATTAAAAAAAAGACTAAGACATTCATTTAAATTTTTAAAAATATTACATCATAAACATAATTTCTTTTTGTCTAAAACAAGGTTACAAAACAACAATGCTTTAATTTACTTTCTTCTTTGCTTCTTCCACGAATTTTTTAAAACCGCGTTTCAGAAAGAGTTGGTTACAATGAAATCACATGAAACATGAATATGTATATTATATAGGAAAACCTTTTCATTATAATATATCAACTCAAAGTTAAGAGATCAACTACTTATTAATTTTAGTCTTAACCTCCCTCAAGACCCTGGCTAGGGATGGCAAAAATCCCCACGGGGATGGGTACCTTCGGAGATTTTCCTTATTCGGGGAGGGTATAGGGATAATTTCATACCCAATTTTTTATTCGGGAAAGGGACAGGGAAATTTTTTTACCCAATTTCTTATTCGGGGAAGGGACGGGGATGAGGTGGAATCCTCATCCCCTACCCATTTCCCCATTTTAATTTTATTTTATTTTTTAAAATTACTAGTAAATAAATAATAAAATTTGAATTATAAAATTATAAATATTGGTAAAAATAACAAATATCAAAATATTTATATTATTAAACTTTTAGGCCTAATTAACTAATTAAAGTCCTAAATTTTTATTTAGGACATTAAAAAAAAATGGGTAAATTCTATTAGCCCAAAAAATTTGTTTTAATTTTAATATTCATTAAATGTTTTAAAATTAAATCTATATTTATTTATTTTTAGATGTTATAATTTCCCACAGCGAATCACAATTTTAATATCTAATTTAATTTAATTTAATATTTGCTCTGACTTAACTATTGTTCTATAAAGGGAATAATACACATTTATAAAGTGTCCACGCCACCATTGAAAAAGTTAATTTTGAATTTAAATTCGATTTTATTTGTAACAATTTTATATTAGACTATTAATTTATTCACGATAGTTTGTAAAAGAAGTTTGTATCCCTTACATGCTGCGTTACTTACTAATTTAATGTATGTGACTTTCGTAATGGATATTAATGTAATATATATTTCAAACTTTACTTTTATTTGAATTTTTTATTTTAATATGATTAACTCAAAATCGAAAACAAAAAATGTATTAGTTATTCGGAGATCGGGGATCCCTGGGGATCCCTGTTATTATTCGGGAAAGAAATGAGGATTCTCTCAAATAATTCTGACGGAGACGAGGACGGGAACGGAGACATACGCAAAATATCGGGGATGGGTACAGAAAGATTGGTCCCCTTCTCTCCCCTCCCCATTGCCATCCCTAACCCTGGCCGAGAGGTTTCAAGCAGATTTAATTGGATGGTCACTGGAGTTCGAATTCTAAAAACTATAAGGGCTAAAAAATCGATTTTGAATACCTAGTACCCATACCTTTTACCAATAAATAAATAAATAAAATAAAATAAAATAAAATAAAAAATTGTTGGCCAGAGCAGAGTCATTTACCTTCAACCTTTGTTGAAATATTCTTATATTCTTAAACATGGTGTCTGCTTTCTCAAGAAGTCGAACCACTTTCTACTTAATAGGGAAAGTTATCCATCATTCGATTTGTGAGTGGCTTACATAGAAAGACAATTAATTGTTGTATAGAAGTCTACACTTAACTGTGAGTGGCTTACATAGAAAGACATTCGATTTGTGAGTGGCTTACATAGAAAGACATTTCTTTGTGAGTGGCTTACAGGCAATCAAATGAAAGCAAAACGTGCATGGGACCCCAAAAAAAATGTAATAATATCATTTGGACTCGGTCTAAAGACAAGTGACGATTGATTTATTCATTTCAAACTTCAAACGTTGTCTGATGCTTTACTTTCTTCTCTTGTTTTACTGTAATTTTATTGAAACCACGTTAATGAAACATGAATTATGTATGTACGAAAATAAAAATACTTGTTGACTATATACAGTCGATCATCTCAAAATTATTTAAGTGGGTAGAGTTTAGTCACCCGCAGGTTTGTTCATGAACAAATTGCAAAAGTCATTTTAGCTTGAACCTAGCTTTGTTGAAACTATCTTAAACATGGCGTGTGCTTTCTCCAATACTTGCAGAGCAGTCATCGTATTCATATGGGCTGCCCTTACTCTTTTGACAGTCCATGTTGCATCTGCTACCAACATTAGTATTCATGTTGCAGCATCTGAAACAGAAAGACAAGCTTTACTCAACAGCGGCTGGTGGAAGGACAAGATTCCTCACAATACTTCAGATCATTGCACATATCGTGCCAAGAAGGCCGAAGCCCCTACTAGAATTTTTATGAATAGCGATAACCTAAGTAAGGAACCGCCACCACCACTGGCGGAGGAACGTTCAACTAAAAAGGCAAGATTTAGGAGTCACGGGAATGAAGAAGAGAATCCACTTCCGCTATCTTTTAAGGATAAGCTAATGGAAGATCAGAATGATGGGGAAGATGAGCTTTTGGATAGAGGAGAAGAATTGGAATTTGATCCTGAAGACGCCGTTATTAGTAAAAAGGGAAGCATCCCATCCATTTCCTTCTCAGAAAAGATCCAAGCACAGCTGGTGAAACCATGGAGAAACACGGTTGTTGTCAAACTTCTCGGGAGAACTCTTGGCTATCGGGCGCTCTGCAACAAGTTAAATGAGGTTTGGAAAACGACCCAAGGTTTCTCTGTTATTGACCTGGAGAATGATTTCTTCCTGGTTAAGTTCAAAACAGAAGGAGACGCCCATTATGCTCTAACACAAGGTCCTTGGACCATACTCGGTCATTATCTCACTGTGCAACAATGGAACCCTCACTTCGATGGTTCCAGTGAAGATATTGAAAACATTGTTGCTTGGATCCGATTACCGGGAATGTCTCTACACTATTATCATAAAAGGGTTCTTCGCATGCTCGGGAATGTCGTTGGAAAAGTGATTCGAATTGATTACAATACCGAATCCATAACAAGAGGGAAGTTTGCACGTATTGCGGTTGAGGTTTCCCTTAAGAAACCTCTTTGCTCACAGTTTTTTCTCGATGGCAAAATGCAAAAAGTGGAATATGAGAATTTACCCGTTATTTGTTTTAATTGTGGGATTTATGGTCACAGGAATGAAAACTGTCATCAGCTCAACACAAAGACAAGACAAACAGAGAACTCAGAAAATAATAGAGATGGGAACAATCACAGTAGTGGTGGTGGTGATCAACCGTCGTCCTCTACAATCACTCCGGCAAACCCTTCATTTGGGCCTTGGATGATTGTCAGTCGAAAAGGAAGGGGTAGAGTCAACAATAGTGGTGGCTATAATAATTTTTCCACTCGTCATCGGGATGCCAAATTTGAAGGGGGATCACGGTTTGAAGTGCTCGAAAAGGATAATGACGAGGATAGAATTTTTTCCCACCCCAGAGGCTACCATGGGCCCATAACCGAGAAGGATCAGCCAGCTTTCCATTTTAAAATAAAAACCAACAAGAATCCCAAGAAACCTACTACCACAAATAGCCATACAAATGTCAACTCTCCAGCTATGCAAAGTTTAAGTGACAAAAAAGCCAAACACCCATGTTTGAAAGAGAACCTTGTTACCTCACCAACTCACATGCATGCAGAAACATCGTCATGTTCACAGTCAAAAATCCCTGCAACCTCAACCAACCTACTTGTCCCCACCATTGTTCCCACTAGCTTGGACCCCGTAAAACACACGGCAATAAAATTTATTTCTCGACAAGATTTTCATTCAATTTCTAAAGAGGTCAGTTTAGTTCCATCTTTACCAAACTTAGAGCTTGCTGATCCTAATATACTTATTGAAAATCGAGACAAACCACCTGATGAGGATTTAGTAATAGATGCCAATGACGAAGATGACCCGGATGATGAGAGCTTTAAGGGTGAAGGTGAGGGAAGTGACTCAGAATCTGATGATAGTGGAACTTCTTTGGAAGATGAGGACAACATGGAATCAGAATGAAGTTCGGTTTGAAAGGTGTCCTCCTATTATTCTCTTTATTTTAATGAATTTATCTATCCTTTTTTGGAATTGCCAAGGGGTGGCTTCACCGGGCTTTAGAAGAGCTTTTATCACAATGAATAAAATTTATAACCCTGATATTGTTGCGATTTTGGAACCTAAAATCAGTGGAGTTAAAGCTGATAACTTTATTAAACGTAGTGGTTTTGAGTTATCGCATCGGGTGGAAGCTGAAGGTTTTGCAGGGGGTATTTGGATTTTATGGAAAGAAGAATTCAGGATGGAGTTTGTTTTTAATCACAAGCAGTACATTCATTTTAAAGTCACAGATTTTTCCGGTAATTGGTCGTGGGTCACTGCCGTTTATGCTAGCCCCAACCCAAATTTGAGGAGGGAGCTATGGAGCAATCTTGACCTGGTAGCTAATTCAGTTACAGGACCATGGCTACTAGGTGGAGACTTCAACTCAATCCTACATGTTTCAGAGAAAAAAGGAGGTTCAAAAAAAGGCAATGGTGTTTGTAGACTGTTTAACAAATGGTTTCATGATAATCAGCTAATGGATCTACATTTTAAAGGGCCTAGTTTTACTTGGTCGAGGGGATCTCTCTTTAAAAGATTAGACCGAGCCATATGCAATGACCAGTGGAATGTGTCTTTTATGGAAGCTTCAGTTTTACATCTTCCAAAAATTCATTCTGACCACCGTCCGATTCTTGTCAGATTTGGCCGTAGTTTGAAGAGAATGAATGTTGTTAGGCCTTTTCGTTTCTTGGCAGCTTGGTTGACGGACCAGTCTTTCCAACCTCTAGTGGCTAAGGAATGGTGCAACTCTAAGGGATATATTCGAGCTGCTCATGACTTTGTGGATAAAGTTAGTGTGTGGAATAAAGAGAATTTTGGGAATATTTTTAAAAGGAAAAGGCGTTTATTGGCAAGATTAAATGGTATTCAACATGCTCTGGAGAAATTTGATTCAAACCGGCTTCTTGAGCTTGAGTCCAATTTGAAGATGGAACTTGAAACCATACTATCCCAGGAGGAGTTATTGTGGTACCAAAAGTCAAGGAGAGAATGGATTTCATGTGGGGATAGAAACACTATTTTTTTTCACAGAAAAACAATAACGAGAAGAAGGAGAAACCGTGTGGATGCAATCCAGAGCAGCGAGGGTACGTGGATTTATAACAAAGAAGAGATCAAGTCCCATGCCATTGATTTTTTCTCTAAACTTTTTTCTTGTAATGATGAAGTGAGTTTTAATTTCCCGATTGCTAATGCTTTTCCAAGAATTGATGAGTACAGTTTAGCTGATCTTAGCAGAACTGTGCTTAACGAGGAAATTAAAGCTACAGTTTTCGGAATGAACCCTCTAAAAGCTCCTGGAATTGATGGCCTTCATGCTCTCTTCTACCAGTCGCAATGGGATGTGGTGGGCTCATCAGTTTGTGAACTTGTGAGCAATATTTTTAAAGGCAATCCCCTCCCTCCAGAGCTTAATAAGACCCTTATTGTCCTTATCCCAAAAACAAACAACCCCACCAACTTGAGGATGTTCCGTCCCATTAGCCTATGTCCAGTGATGTATAAAACTGTTACAAAAATTTTGGCAAATAGGTTAAAGGGAATTCTACCGGAGTTGATCGGACCAACCCAGGCAAGCTTTGTTCCTGGAAGGCAAATTACAGAGAATATTGTGATGGCGCAAGAAATTATCCACACCATGAGAAACAAAAGAGGAAAAATCGGGCAGATGGCTATCAAAGTGGACCTTGAGAAAGCTTATGATCGGCTTAGGTGGGACTTCATTCATGATACTCTTAAGGATGTTGGACTGCCTAAAGAGTTTATTCGGATTACAATGGAGTGCATTACTACGGCTAGAATGCAAATTTTATGGGAAGGGGAGATCACTGAAGAATTCACTCCGTCTAGGGGAATCCGACAGGGTGACCCTCTTTCTCCTTATATTTTTGTTCTATGTATCGAGCGACTTAGTCATGCAATTAATTTGGCAGTAAGAAATAGAAGTTGGTGTCCTATACGTCTCTCGCGAAATGGTGTTCCTCTTACTCACCTCTTTTTTGCGGACGACCTACTTCTTCTCGCCGAGGCTTCTTACAACCAAGCCCATGTGATCAATAATGTGCTGAATATTTTTTGTAGTTGTTCGGGAGAGTTGATAAGCAAATAGAAGACTCGGGTTTATTTCTCAAAGAATGTTATTGCAGACAAGGCAAGGAAAATCAGTGATTCATTGGGATTTGCCGCTACAGAGAATCTTGGCAAATATCTTGGAATGCCTTTACTTCACAACAGAGTGACAAAAGCCACTTATCAAGAAATTGTGGATAATGTTGATAAAAAACTGTCTGGATGGAATGCAATGCATCTCTCCCTTGCTGGGAGAATTACTCTAGCTCAATCGGTAATTCAGGCGATCCCCATTTTTGCCATGCAAACAACAAGGATCCCTCATGGAATTTTGGATAAAATTGATCGGATTTCTCGAAGATTTATTTGGGGGAGCAAGAATGGAAGCCGTAAACTCAGTTTGATTAATTGGAAAATGATCTGTTCTCCAAAAGTTGAAGGTGGTCTAGGCTTTAAAAATCTTACAAACATGAATAATGCTCTACTCATGAAAATTGGATGGAATGTGCTAACCTCTAGTCACAGTCACTGGATTCGGGTTTTGAGATCAAAATATGGGCTTGATTCAGATTTTATTCCCTCCAAGCTTGAGAATAAACGCAGCTCTTATCTCTGGAAAGGCAAAAGCAGAATATGGGAGTATGTGTTGCAGGGCATGAGATGGTCGATTGGAAAAGGGAATAAGGTAAATTTTTGGCATCAAAGTTGGGTTTCGGAAGAGCTTCTCATTGCTAATCATACTATAACTCAATTACCGGATGAATTGAAGAATAAATGTGTGGCGGATTTTGTGGATATTGATGGAAATTGGAATTGGAGCATGTTTGGTCATTTTCTTCCCAATCAGATTCTTCTCCAGATTGCAGCAATCAAACCACCTTCGGATGACAACAATGAGGATCAATCAAGCTTTGTTCCCGGAAGGCAAATTACAGAGAATATTGTGATGGCGCAAGAAATTATCCACACCATGAGAAACAAAAGAGGAAAAATCGGGCAGATGGCTATCAAAGTGGACCTTGAGAAAGCTTATGATCGGCTTAGGTGGGACTTCATTCATGATACTCTTAAGGATGTTGGACTGCCTAAAGAGTTTATTCGGATTACAATGGAGTGCATTACCACGGCTAGAATGCAAATTTTATGGGAAGGGGAGATCACTGAAGAATTCACTCCGTCTAGGGGAATCTGACAGGGTGACCCTCTTTCTCCTTATATTTTTGTTCTATGTATCGACCGACTTAGTCATGCAATTAATTTGGCAGTAAGAAACAAAAGTTGGTGTCCTATACGTCTCTCGCGAAATGGTGTTCCTCTTACTCACCTCTTTTTTGCGGACGACCTACTTCTTCTCGCCGAGGCTTCTTACAACCAAGCCCATGTGATCAATAATGTGCTGAATATTTTTTGTAGTTGTTCGGGAGAGTTGATAAGCAAACAGAAGACTCGGGTTTATTTCTCAAAGAATGTTATTGCAGACAAGGCAAGGAAAATCAGTGATTCATTGGGATTTGCCGCTACAGAGAATCTTGGCAAATATCTTGGAATGCCTTTACTTCACAACAGAGTGACAAAAGCCACTTATCAAGAAATTGTGGATAATGTTGATAAAAAACTGTCTGGATGGAATGCAATGCATCTCTCCCTTGCTGGGAGAATTACTCTAGCTCAATCGGTAATTCAGGCGATCCCCATTTTTGCCATGCAAACAACAAGGATCCCTCATGGAATTTTGGATAAAATTGATCGGATTTCTCGAAGATTTATTTGGGGGAGCAAGAATGGAAGCCGTAAACTCAGTTTGATTAATTGGAAAATGATCTGTTCTCCAAAAGTTGAAGGTGGTCTAGGCTTTAAAAATCTTACAAACATGAACAATGCTCTCCTCATGAAAATTGGATGGAATGTGCTAACCTCTAGTCACAGTCACTGGATTCGGGTTTTGAGATCAAAATATGGGCTTGATTCAGATTTTATTCCCTCCAAGCTTGAGAATAAACGCAGCTCTTATCTCTGGAAAGGCATAAGCAGAATATGGGAGTATGTGTTGCAGGGCACGAGATGGTCGATTGGAAAAGGGAATAAGGTAAATTTTTGGCATCAAAGTTGGGTTTCGGAAGAGCTTCTCATTGCTAATCATACTATAACTCAATTACCGGATGAATTGAAGAATAAATGTGTGGTGGATTTTGTGGATATTGATGGAAATTGGAATTGGAGCATGTTTGGTCATTTTCTTCCCAATCAGATTCTTCTCCAGATTGCAGCAATCAAACCACCTTCGGATGACAACAATGAGGATCAACCTTTTTGGGCTCACTCAAAATCAGGCAAGTTCACATCTAAGTCAGCTTATATCTCCCTTAATAGTCCAATCTCCAGTAATGATGCCCATATATGGAAATTGATTTGGCATTGGAAAGGACCCCAGAGGATTCGCATTTTCTTGTGGTTGGTAATGCATGGAAGAATTAAAACAAAAGAGGAGCTATTTAAGAGGCACATCCAAATTTCTATGGTCTGTGAATATTGTGGACAGGAAAAAGAAGATGTACTCCATGCTCTTCGTGATTGTGTTGTGGCAAAAAGAATTTGGAATCATTTGGTTCCAGATATGCTCCAGCAATCCTTTTTCTCTCTTGGTCTCCGTGACTGGTTATGCTTCAACTTGGGCAAGGCTGATATCAATAAGGTTGTGGATGAATGGGCCTGCTTATTTGGCGTTGCTGTTTGGAAAATTTGGTTCTGGCGCAACCAATTTATCTTCACACACAATGCCCCTTGCTGCACTCAGATGGTCACGGAAATTAGATCGTGGGTTCATAATATCCATATTGCAAGAGCAGGTCTCAATGTTGTTCGTACTAATAAAATCATCAAAGAAATTGGCTGGCAAGCTCCCTCGGAATCCTTTTTCAAATTGAATACAGATGGTTCTCGATTAAAAAATGGTTTGGCAAGTGCTGGAGGATTGGTGAGGGACTGCTCTGGCAAGTGGCAGTTTGGATTTGGCATGAACATTGGTCTTTGTTCGGTGACTTCTGCTGAATTATGGGGTTTGTTTCAAGGTCTTCATCTTGCGTGGGATCGGGGTATCCGTTACTTGGTGGCAGAGGTGGATAGCCAATGTATCTTTCAACTTATCTCTTCCAAAAGAATAGAGCCTAATGCACATCTTTCACTTATCAATGCCATCAAGGAGTTGATGAATAGAGATTGGCAAATTACAATAAAGCATATATATCGGGAAGCTAATTTTGCTGCTGATTTCATGGCCAAGTTGGCAGGATCTTTACCTCTCGGTTTTCATGATTTTGATAACCCACCAGAGGGTATTGGATATTGGTTATATAATGATATGTATGAGAATACTATTCCCCGCTCTGTTTTGTCCTAATCTTTACTAGGCTCCATTGTATCAAAAAAAAAATGAAGGAAGTATCACTCTCATAGACTTAGAGGAAAGCAATATCAAATGGGAACTTGGCCGTCTCAACTTTTCTTGCTTTCCAAACCTGCAATATCTAGATCTTTGGAACAATAGTCTATCGGGAAGGATTCCATCCCAAATTGGTTCTCTTTCAAATCTCAAATACCTTGGTCTGGCTCAGAATAATCTTACTGGTGAGTGAGTTACCAAATAATTATGGTGGCTAGCTAGCCTAGCTATATATTTAATTTATATTCATTGAAAAATAATAATTGAAATTCATTCTTCCTTTGATCGATCACATTGCAGGTACTGTACCAAAAGAAATTGGGAGCTTAAGAAATCTAGAGATACTTTGTTTGAGTAGTAACAACCTCAATGGTGAGTTACCAATTAATTATGGTGGCTAGCTAGCCTAGCTATATATTAAATTTATATTCATTGAAAAATAATCATTGAAATTCATTCGTCCTTTAATCGATCACATTGCAGGTATTATACCAAAAGAAATTGGGAGCTTAAGATTTCTGGAGGCGCTTGAATTGAGTAGTAACAACCTCAATGGTGAGTTATCAATTAATTTTGGTAGCTAGCTACCCTAGCTATATATTTAATTTATATTCATTGACAAATAATTATCGACATTCATTCGTCCTTTAATCGATTACATTGAAGGTACTATACCAAAAGAAATTGGGAGCTTAAGAAATCTGGTGGATCTTGATTTGAATACTAACAACCTCAATGGTGAGTTACCAATTAATTTTGGTAGCTAGGTAGCCTAGCTATATATTTAATTTATATTCATTAAAAAATAATAATTGAAATTCATTCTTCCTTTAATCAATCACATTGAAGGTACTATACCAAAAGAAATTGGGAGTTTAAGAAATCTGGTGGTGCTTGATTTGAGTAGTAACAACCTCAATGGTGAGTTACCAATTAATTTTGGTAGCTAGTATGCCTCACTATATATTTAATTTATATTCATTGGAAAATAATAATTGAAATTCATTCGTCCTTTAATAGATCACATTGCAGGTATTATACCAAAAGAAATTGGGAGCTTAAGATTTCTGGAGCTGCTTGAATTGAGTAGTAACAACCTCAATGGTGAGTTACCAATTAACTTTGGTAGCTAGCTACCCTAGGTATATATTTAATTTATATTCATTGAAAAATAATCATTGACATTCATTCGTCCTTTAATCGATCACATTGTAGGTAGTATACCAAAAGAAATTAGGAGCTTAAGAAATCTGGTGGATCTTGATTTGAATAGTAACAACCTCAATGGTGAGTTACCAATTAATTTTGGTAGCTAGCTAGCCTAGCTATATATTTAATTTATATTCATTAAAAAATAATAATTAAAATTCATTCGTCCTTTAATCGATCACATTGCAGGTATTATACCAAAAGAAATTAGGAGCTTAAGAATTCTGGAGGCTCTTTCTTTGGATAGTAACAAACTCAGTGGTGTTTTGCCTCTGGAAATCGGGAATCTAAAAAGTTTAATCTCGCTGTCTGTGACGAATAACACATTAGGTGGACCTATTCCCTCAACCCTATTTCGTTTAATGAACCTTAAGCATTTATCGCTTGGTTTCAACCAGTTCAACAGCACAATTCCACGAGAAATATGAAATCGAAAGAATTTGTCTTATTTGTCTATCATAGCTAACAAGCTAACCGGAGTTATTCCTTCAACTCTAGGTAATTTAACCAGCCTGCTGTATTTGGATATCAGTTCTAACCAACTCCACAGCTCCATTCCACTAGAAATAGGGAATTTTAGTACTCTAGATAATTTAGACCCAAATAATGATGGCAAAACCTAGACCTCGATGGCCGCAATTTTAAATGTATTTTTCTAACTAAGTTCGATTATGTTTGTTTTAGCTGTTTGTAGCTTGGTGGAAGCTTGACTTGTCTTTGGCAAAACTTTTTTTTTTTTCACAAGCATTGAAAAATAAGTTTAAAAAGACAAAAAAAGGCATATATAAAGGGGTTATCCCCTAATCAAATGAGATATAAAACATACTGGATATTAGAGAAGAATGTATGTTCATTAATAGAAGGATTATAAATAATCCAAGCAAATTTGGCCCTCAAAATTGTAAAACTCTAAACCTTGCTATATGAAAGCACTTATCAAACTTTTCAAAGTGATCAGTGAACTTCTACCTAAGCAATCTAGCATCCACCTAAAGATAAAGAGAAACAAAGCCTTCAAGATGTATTAAATCCCACAGTATACGATTCAATTCAGTATATCAATGTGAGAATTGCACTACAGAATTCATACAATCACCCAATCTCGAATGGTTTCAATATGATTTTCCAAGAAACTGTGTGATTATTGGTTGGGTCTGATGTCAATAAAAAATATTTAATTATTCGTTAATCTAATTACTCTCGGTCAATATAGCTGATTGATGGTTGTCGAAGCTAGCAAAAATTAAATACTTACTCTAAATAAATTGTGTATAGTAATTGAGCATGGTCGTGTCCACAGAGATCGGTAATTATTTAAATCCTTTTAAAATATAAAATGCAAAATGGAGGAATTATTGACAATAATAAAAATCAAATTAAAATAACAAGAACGCAAATTAAAATTGTAATTCAAATTGGGGAAAGCTTTGGTTGAAGGAATTAACTCAGCTTGATTCGACTATTGATCATTGATTCAAATATAAATTATTACTACTTATGAATAGACCGATTATAACTACCGAGACCCTCTAACAGCCAATCTCTCCTTAACTAGTCGATAACCAAGGTACGACCGTTGGTTATTTCCCTAATCAATAGACAACCCTAGATACGATCATAGGATTTAATCAATTGACAGCTGGAAAAATCAGAGAGACCCAAATCCTAATCAACAAACGCATACGATGGTTCATTTAAATTAGATTGTTTATTCTCATAACACAACTCACTGCTATGCTATTTGTCACAAACATTAAAATCTTCATACGATGAATCCTTTAATTGACAATAAATTAAGTTGATAATTAAATAGTGGCCAATTATCTAATTAACAAACATAATCATGACAATAATTCAGAGAAGAAACAAATACTCAAAAAGCAATAAAACAATTAAAGCATAAGAAAGATCTCACAGTAGTGATGAATCAAAGCTTCATTAACCTTCAACCAGAATAAGAGGTTTAGTTTTTCATATAGAGAAGAGAAACGTTTAGATCTAGGGTTTTTTTCTTTTCTAAAAATCTCCTCCTTTTCACAATAGATTCCTCCCTTAAATACTCTCTCTCTCTTCTCCTCTAAGTTCTTTTTAAAATAAAATACTAATATATGAAATATTAAATTCGTAATTACAAAAATAACAAAAAATACAAACACGTTAAACTAAAAACTGCAGGTCCGTAGTTGACAGCACGCGCCCACGCCTTATCAACAAAGTTATTCTTACGCTCATAATTTCTCCAAGAGAACAATCATCCTTAAACATCATCTTGTAGCTCAATTTTAGCACCAATCAATAGAATTGAATCTACAAAAATAAAACACAAGCAAATCACTGTTATTAAGTGCAAAACATCGATATTAAGAGAAGTAAACAATGCAAAACTAGTGCATAAATTGCACTCTAACAAATTCCCCACACCAAGTTGATGCTTGTCCTCAAGCATTAAACTCAAGACTAATCCCAAATCTCCACTCAATTCTCATCTCAACTCATCCAAAAACAATCTTAAGCAAGCATACCTCAAGAATTTAAGTCGATCAACATTCGGGAGACAAGGATTTTAAAGCATAGGATCTCATAAACTAATATAAAAGAAAAACATTCAACCACCAAGAAGATTTATTCAAAATTCAAGTGCAACAAGATTTAATAACCCTCTCACTGACTTCACTCCATGCACTCAAAAGTGTTTAGGGTATCATTTATGCACTCAAATCAAATCAAAGAATGCTATTACCATAAGCTTGCTCATATATCACATCTCAATCCACAAAACATGAATAAAATGCAAAAATCTAAGGGTCTTAAAAAGGTTGTAATGGGGTTAAATAGGTTAAATGAAAAAGAAAGGTCTATGAAAGAAAAAAAGATCAAAATCAGAAGAATGAACCCATTGAATGAACTTATGATATCAAAATGCTTATTTCTACTCAAATTGCTAAGAATGTAAACGTTTTTTTTTCTTTTTTTCTTTTTTTCGATTTTTTTTGTTTTTGTTTTGTTTTGTTTTTTGTTTTAATCAAACAAAAGAAACGAACCTTGCACAATTTAATTCAAGCATAATGCTTGTTGATCTAATTGAGAAACTTTAATACAAGGTAGAAAAAGCAACAACATATATACAAAATATATCCACACAATGAGTCAAAAAATCTTCTTAAATTGAGGCTCAAAAAAGAAGAAAAATGGTTAAGTAGACGGAGAGAATTAGATGGTTAATGGATAAGGCTCAAACAAAGATAACAAATAAAGGTTTTCAGGTGGAGAAAAAGAAGAAAAATGTGAGAATAGAAAAATGGAAAGTGGTTTGCCCTTATCATTTTAATGCATAAAATCCCGTAATACGGCTTCAACATGCATAACAAAGCAAGTTCTAGAATAAACAAACTAAGATTGATATTCACATAACAAAAATAATTAAAGCAAAGTGGTTGCTCATAGGCTCAAATCCTCACAAAGTTGGTAAATTTGCCATCAAATCATGTACACTCTTCAAATGAATCAACCATTAATAGTGGTGTAGAATGAGAAGAAGGTATGAGTGATATATAAAAGGAAAGGTAAAAAGGATAATAAGCAAGAAAGATGTATGTAGTAATAAAAAAATGAAAGATAAAATGTGAGTGATGAAAGAATATGGTAAAATAAAAATAGATATGAATAATTTGAGATAAATGGGAAAAGAGTAGTGAGAAAGAAAAGAAAAGAAAAATAATAATATATATGAAGCATACTAACTCCAAAATCATTTAAGGATGAGCAGAGCGAAAATAATAGTTCCAGACATCAATATTGCAAATATCCCTCCCCCACACCAAGAACTTACATTGTCCCCAATGTAAGATAATCAAAGCTCACATAAAAATTAAAGCGTAAAGATAAAAGATTAAAGGCAAAAACTTCCCTGAATTGTGAGCTTGGATCCACATAACGTCTATGGGCTTGGCGGCAATGGTGGGATAAATCCCACACTCTCGAAGTATGCGGCCAAATTCTGCTCCATCTTGTTCAGTTTGTGCTCCATTTTCTCTAACTGAATGCTCAAAGGTGGTAAGGATGTAGAAGGAATAGTTGGTGGGGCAGCAGTTTCGTCGTCAAACTCATCATCAGAGGTAGCACTACTCCTTGCATAAAGCTTTTTTGGAGGTTGAGTGGGTCCTGGTTCAGTAAACTGAAATCTCCCTTCCTTGAACTCGACCACACTTGTTCGTTCAAACACAGACAGATCTAAAAATTCCTTTTTGCAAGCAGGATGTAAATCATTATTGTCAGGATCAAGTACACATAGATTTATAGCTAACAGAGTAGTATATGGACCAAGAAATAAAGTCCTATACTGTTTAAGCACACTCTGAAATTGATCTGCTAACCAAAAACCTAAATTAGGCCTCACATCATGTAGCATACACCAGATAAAATAAAACTCAATTTTAGAGAAAACTTCTGAGTGATCTTTCTTTCTTAAAAAATTATATGCCAAGAACCGATGCATACATTTCAAAACAGGATTACGTAAGAAAGAACTCTTTGATCATTAAGCAAAGCATGGAAAACGCATAAAGCTATGAGATTCAACTATATGCCAAAAGCTAACATGAAAGGTCAAAAGAATTGCCGACATATGATTCTGCTCCGTGGTCACAGCCAACAACAATAATTTCCATGAACGGCACACCAACGAGACATTCCCGACCGAGTCGTAAAGTGGCACACCTCTCTAGAATATCAAGATTCATTTCCTCCCATTTTCTTCTCAAGCCCTGTGAGTGTGACGATGATATTCTTTCTTTCTTCTTTTACTGCTTATTGCACCCATGAATCAAATGGCTATACACAAATTAATTTTCTAGTTAATATATACAATTATATATAAGACTCTCATAATTTGAACTCTTATAATGTGCCTTTTAATAATACTTTATGAATAGTATTTAATCTTTTTATATTTTTAATTTATTAATTATCAATTACCACTTAAATTTTTACTCATTACAATATTAAATCATGAGCGAATTAATCCTGATCAAAATTACGCACATGCTCATGCTAGCAGGTGTTTGAAGTTATTCAATCTAAAATTTTACGAGAATAAAGATCCTCACTTGTCATTTTAATATGAAATTACGAAAGGTTCTCATGTTATTGCATGTGCCCATAATTAACTATGATAAAGAAATGGCCACAATAACTAGTAAGTTTTTAAAAAGGGATAACAAAACCTCTTTTTTATCATAACATCATTTGAATATAAGAATTAGAAAATTAAGTTAAATTTTTTTTAATTAATACAAATTTAATTTTAAAATAATATTAAAATTTTAAATTATTATATTTATTTTAATAATATATTTTTATCTATTATAAAGATTTTAAATAAATCTTTGGGTTATATATATTTTACAATTAACAAAATATCTACCTATTAATAAAGTTAAAACATTTTAACATTATATTCAAAATATTTTTAATTTTAATTTATTTATTTATTTTAGTGTTATATTTCTATTTATTATTAAAATTTACTTTAATGTAATAAAACAGGTCTAATATAATGTAAAATATTAAAATATTTTTTAAATATTAAAATTATTTTAAAATTTAAAATTTATATATTATTATATTTATTTTAATGCCATATTTCTATTTTTTATTAAATTTTGAGGTCAATTGTTTGAGATCTATAGAGTTAAAAAGTATTATGGTCAAAGGGAGTCTTGAAGTCTCTTATTAAAAACATGAGAGTTTTTGTGATCATTTTCTCAAATTTTGAGGTATAGTTGTCCTTTTCCATATGGGAAAAAGTGAGATTTTAATTTTATGAAATTTAATAACTACTTTAGTAACTACCAATTGTATAACATTAAATTTCAAGAATATTCTTCAATCACTTATAAAATAAGTAAATAGTATTATGACATCAATAATGATAGACATTCTAAACTTTTTATCCAAAATTTCATCCTAAATGATATATCATTAATTGATTGGCTGATAATTTTTTACAAAATTTAAGTGAATTAATTATATGATCTTCATTAATCAATTATAAAATAAAATAAAACAAAAAACCCCGACAACTATGAAAACATGACCACAAATGTTCAAAGGAGTTGACGTGTGATACGGGTAAAAATCATTGAACAAAGCTTGCCGCATGGAAAACGCATAAACTAGGGGTAGACTTGAGTTGGGTTGAATATGGTTTACGAGAATCCAACCCATTATTGAATGGGTTGAGTTTACCCAATTAAATAAACATGTTCAACCCAATCCAACCTAACCCTTAAATTATCGGATTGGGTTGGTTTGGGTTGATTAGGTTGAAGATTTGAAATTAAATTAATATTAAAATTTAAATAAAGAAAAATATAAAAAAGTTGAAATAAAACTTATTGAGATCAAATATCAAAATATCATATTATGAAAATTCTATTTGCTATCTAGTATTTGATAAAGAAAATTAAAAGAATATAGAATGAATAAATCATAAAAGTACCTTAGTTTATTGAGAATTGAGATTTAAAAGAGTGATTTTAGTTTTGGAATTAGAGTATGGAGTAGAATAACGGTAATATCACTGTTACAAGCGGCTGGCCAGATAAATCAAGCAACTAACCGCTTGGTCGCTGGAATTTACCTATAACGGCTAGTTTTTGGGCTTTAACTATAAAAACTCAACTCCAACTTCATTTTAAGAACTAATGCAAGCATAAATAAGATTATATAACATATATTGAGCTTTCATTTCGCAAAGCATCATTTATTGAACCATTATTGAGTTATAATTTGTTATCCACTCTTAAAGAGAGTTTCATTGTTGTGATTTTCATTTCTCATCAAATTGTGAGTGTACAAGTGTGAGAAACACTTGGTGTGAAGAGATTGGGGATATAATCTCTTGTTGTAAAGGTCCATTGACATCTTAGAAGTCAATTGTAAACATTGAAGCCTTGGGAGACTTAGATAGTGAAATCCTCAAGCCGGGTGAGCTTGGAGGCGTGGACGTAGGCAGCGATAGCCGAACCACGTAAAAATCCTTGTGTTTGTTTTCTCTTCCCTTAATCTTTTAATATTGTGCTTGATTGAATCTATTGTTTTTGATTTGATTAAGGCAATAGATTAAATTGTTGTGCGAATTGTATTGCATAAATTTTAAAATCTCAATTCATCCCCCTCTTGGGTTGCATAACTTGCATTTCAAAGGTCACTCCCGAGGTATTCTAGGACTATCATAAAAAAGTTATTTCAAAAAAATTTTTAGGAGATAAGGCATGTAAGATCGCAGACTAGGTAATACCCTTATGGCTATGAAAGACAAGTTTAGTCTCAATCAGTGCCCTAAGAATAATTTTGAGGAAAAAGAAATGCAAAAAATTCCTTATGCATCAGCAGTAGAAAGTCTAATATATGCTCAAGTTTGTATGCAACCGAATACTACGTACATTGTTGAGATGTTGAGCAGATATTTAAGTAATTGAGGAGTAGACCATTGAAAAGCAGCCAAATAGATGACCTCCTATTGTTGAGTGTTAGAAAATGCATATTTATAAAGGAGAAAACCGTCATTTTACATTTCAAGTCTTACTAACAACCCTTCCTTTTATGTGTTTAAGCTTCTTGTAATTTAATTATGTGTGTTTTATTTTAATTAAGTATTTTATGTGTTTTAGGGGCATCATAGTCATTTCACAATAAACGAGAGATCAGACAGCAAAACGGACATTACTTTTGGGCTCATGACGGTCGAAAATCTTAGGAGGAGCATAAAAGGAAAAATGACACTGTTCACATGTACGGTACTGTTTACGTTACTGTTCACGACACTGTTCACGACACTGTTCATATAGACGGATCGATGACGTGGCATTGACCGATAATGTGGCATTGACTGATGAGGTGTCACGATCCTGTTGGACTAAAATTTTTATGTACTGTTGATGGTGACGTGACCGCATATCAGTGGACCAAAAATCTCGCCTACAGTACATGCATCACACATGATTATTTTCAACAAAACCGCATTACTGTTCAACCCGGGTCAAACCGTGTTACTGTTCATCCGCGTGGTCAAACCGCTACTATTCACGCGTACTGTTGACTGATGACGTGGCGTAATTTTGAGCGTTCAAACTGTTTTTAATCCGATGGCCATGATTTACTCAATGTATCTATAAAAAAGGGACCTCCCCCCCTAATTTGATACCTCTGAATCCATTTTTGGGCTCTATTTTCTATAATTCCTTCTCCATCTTGTATTTTTTATGTATTTTAATAAATTTCTATTTTGCCCCTAGTTCAATAATGAGTGGCTAATTTCCTTTCAAGCTTGAGTTGAAGATGAAGTCTCAACATGTGTCATGGGCTTTATTTGGTAAATTTATTTTTTCTTCCCCTCTAGTTTTTGTGGATGTTTTGACTTTTCGTTGACAAATAATAATAATCTTGTCTAGTATCGCCCTGGTTTCACCGGCTCCCTAGTATAAGGTTATTATTATTTGGCACGATAAGCCCTTAGCACCATATTGATTAGAGCATGGGTCATGAGGTGTGGATTCCCCCCTCATGGTTTAATTAGTATTACTAAGGAATATTTAGCCCATGGTGCATGTTGATATGGATCCAGATACCCAAGTACGTCAATTTAATAGATCTACACTTATCATTTGAAGCCTTGGAAAGGCTTGGATAGTGAAATCCTCAAGCCCGGTGTGCTTGGAGGCGTGGACGTAGGCGGGGATTGCCGAACCACGTAAAAATCCTTGAGTTTGCTTTCTCTTCCCTTGCTCTTTAATTATTGT
>MKYO02028399.1:874932-895209 GCA_002013955.2 Citrus medica | reverse complement strand
AGCCGAAAGAGGCAATGAGGAGAAGAAGAAAAACATTGCTCTCAAAGCCTCGAAACATGAGAGTGATGAGGAAAGCGAGCTGGATGAGGAAGAGATGGATATGCTGGCTAGGAGGTTCAGAAAACTTTTTAAGAAATCCAGTGAGCGAAGAAAATTTAGAGACCTCAAGAACCGAAAGGAGAAGAAGGAATTAATCAAATGTTATAAGTGCAAGGAGCTTGGCCATATAAGAACATAATGTCCTCTTCTCAACAAGCTCAAGAAGAAAGCAATGGTAGCCACATGGGATAATAGCGATGAGGAAACAAGTGATGATGAAGAGCATCAAGAAATGACAAATCTAGCTCTCATGGCAATTGGAGATGAATCAGATGATGAACTTGATGAGGTAAATGATCTTTTTACTTATGATGAATTATATGATGCTTTTAAAGAATTGCATGATAATTGGATAAAAATTGGTAAAAAGAATGCATGTCTTAAAAAGAAAATGGTAGAGCTCAAAAATGAACATAATGCTTTACAAAAATGCAATGATTCATTAAATGAAAAGATTAAAGGACTAGAGTTAGATAATAAAATGTTGCATGATAGAATTGCATCATTCACATGTAAACAAAGTACTTCATATGAGCATGAGAAATCACATGTTGATGAATTAATAAATGAAAATGAAACGCTTAAGAAAAGGAGCAATGAGTTTAATGAGATTGTTTTGAAATTCACAAATGGGCAAAAGATGTTGGATAACATGCTTAATTCACAAAATTATGTATTTGATAAAGGAGGACTTGGGTATAAGCCTTACTTGAAACAAAAATATTATAAGAATTATTTTGTTAAGGCTACCTCCACAAATGATCAAATTGTATGTCATTATTGCAATCAAAATGGTCATATGAAGAATAGATGTCCAATTAAAAGAAATGTGTATTATGGAGTCAAATGTATTTGGGTTCCGAAAGGAACTAAATCTAACACTCAAGGACCCAAGAGTATTTGGGTACCAAAGCACACAACTTGAATATTTTTTTTTTGTAGGTACCACAAACAAGGAATGGTGGAGAGTTCCTTGATGAAGCTTGTGAGGATAATCATTTGAGTATGATCTAGGAGAAAAAGATGAGGCAAGATGATTTAATTGTTTTGGTAACAATTCTTGCCATATTAATTTTGTTGAATGAATCATGATAAATGAATTTGCGAAAGTATGCTTGTATGTTTACATGATTGAATTATCATTGTGTTTAACATTGAATGCTTTATCATGATGCATGGTTATATATATAAGATGATAGCTTGTCAACTCATCATGATAGCTTTGTTTGATTTTGATGATTATGTAATGCCTAAGCTTGATAAATGAATGATATGCTTGAATTATTAATCTTTGAATGCTTATATGTTTCATGATTGTGTAAAATATATACATGATGAATGAATTATATGTGTGAATTCTTGTGTCGTTAATTGTGTTATATCATCATTCACTTATAAAATTGACATCATTGTTTAATACGATTTCATATGTTTGGTCTTGTATGCATTTATGTCTCATGTATTAAATGGCTTATTGAAAAGTTTTAAATCTCAAAATGATTTAAAATTAATCAATTTTAAAAGCCAAAAATAAAATGGTGAGTGTAATACAAGTATAAGAGCTAGCCAATATTCAATTAGAGACAAAAGGTTTTTCAAGTCTAAACCAGATTAGCTTTGGTTGCTCTTGGGACAACATTTGGATAACCAGATTTTCAATCCAGAAAACCAGATTTGCTAAGCCTTCTCTCTGCCTCAAAACCGGATAATCGGTTCTTAAAATCTGGAAAACTGAATTTAAGAGGCAAATTTCTGCCTCAAACCGGACTACCGGTTAGCAAAACCGAAAAGCCGGATTCGCAAGGAAAGCTTACTGGAACAAACCGGATTTCCAATTCTGTCAATTCGGAATTCCGAATTCCGAATTCGAGCTGCACTTTGGCAAACCGGCAAGCAGATTCTCACTTGCTATTTTCTGGATCCAACCGGCAAGTCGGTTCGTGTTATCCGGAAAACTGAATTTGCGTGAAACATTTGCTGGAACCAACCGGATTTCCGGTTAAACTCATCCGGCAAACCGATTTCGATTTTTCCAGCTTCTAGATACTAACCGGACAGCCGGTTAGTGACTTCCGGCAAACCGGTTTCGCGGTTAAATGGGCACTGCTCTTCTTCCTTCTTCATTCGGCATCCCGTTTCTTACTCTCTCACTAAAAACCGCTTCCTCTCTCACGTAATATCTCTCTAAAATCCATCAATCTCATTCTTTTTCACTTCAAATCCTTTATGCTTGTATTTAGACACACCAACATTTCATTTATTGTTTTATTTTTCTTTTATTTTGCATTTTGGATTATATGGATGTTTGCTATGATTTTGAATTATATGATTCTTCTCACCTTACGGACTTAATTTTAGGAGATCCATCACAAGATGTAACTACTAGATCATCATTTAGAAATATATATAAACATTTGTAATAATGGATTTGATCACTTGTTCTTTAGCTCATAATGATGGCTTTTCTTAATAGTTATGTTGATTTTGATGATCTATATATTGGCATATGTTGATTTTGATGATTTATATATTGCCATTATGTACTTATGTTTTTACTTAAGTTTTGATGATAAAGAATGTGCATTGATGATTACATTGTACTTGATGAAGCTTTGATCTTATGCAATCTATGATTAGTGAATGAATGCATTTTTTTTGTACTTTATCGATGTATTGTTGAATATGTCTTACTTGTTTTAAATGATATCGAAAAAGGGAGAAATACATATACTTCGAGAATATTAAGCATATGAGATTTTTTTTGTTATATTAAAATGTCACATTAGATATTTGATGAGTTTAGGTGTCTTTATTTATAAAATGTGATTGATAATTATGGAGCTTGAATATTTGATAATATGCATGCCAATTTGGTAAAGAAATCAAAACCTCTTTGCGAAGAAGAATTTTCAAAAAATTCGGCATAAACTTGGAATGATTTGATTTCTTGATGATTTTGGTAATTGATGATTTTGGTAATTGATGATTATATGTGCGTTGCTTGATGAATTGAAGGAGTTGTTGGTTGGTTATTATTGTTTAAGGTTATATGGAAGTGTTTTTAACTATGTTGTGTATTTGAGAATTTGTTTTTTTTAAGGGGGAGACAAATATAATATGTTTTTGGATAAAATTATTTCGGTTAAATTTTTAAATTGGCCATATATTTAGGGGAGCATATAATATGATTTTGGATAATATGCATTTTGAATTTTTTTTTTGTTATCAAAAGGAGGAGAATAATATGCATTTTAAGTAATTATTTTGATAATTGGTATTTGATTATATGATGATGATAATTTGTGAGTAATATTACTAAATTTGTATTTGAGGTGATGCTTGTTGTTAGGGGGAGATTCTTTCAAAATTTTTACTCAAACAACATGGGTAACAAATTTGCTACTTTTATTCTTTTCCTTTACGTTTTCTTTTTGATGATGAAGGGGGAGAAGGATACATGTTTTCAAATTTATAAAAAAAATTTACTATTTTTTCTTTGCCAATTAAGTTTTTCTTTTTGATGATGAGGGGGAGAATAATTGAATATGAGTTATAAAAAGTGTTATGAAAATATGCATGTATCTATGTGTTATAAAAAGTGTTATGAAAATATGCATGTATCCAGGGGGAGTATGCATGTATGCAGGGGGAGTTTTTCTTTTTTATTTTTAAATCATTTTTTTTACTTTGCATTGATTTAGGGGGAGCTTTTCATAACTAGATTAAACTTTTTTATAATGTGTTTTGTCAACATCAAAAAGGGGGAGATTGTTAGCCTATATGGCTATAAATATTGATTTTGATGATAACAAACCACATGTATTGATTGAACAAAGATTTATGAATTGTGCTTTTATAATAAGAAAATGATGTTATGGAATTAAAGTATTTTGGACTAAAATGAAAGTATTTTAAAATCTTTAATAGTGTTTTAAATTTCGAATTTGGACCTATTTGAAACTATTTAAATATTTTGAATCATTTTATAATTTCACATAGTTTGGGTGAAATCATAATTTCAAAAAGTTTTGGGATTGACAAAGTATTATTTAAAAATTCTAAAATTGGACTTATTTGCAAAGTTTTATAACATTTTGGGCCGTAGTATAGTTTTATAAAGTTTTGGGGTCAAATTTTAATTTCAAAAAATAGTGCACTGTACAGGTTACTGTAGCAAGCGGCTTACCGAATGTGAAAAACCGGCAAGCCGGATGTTGGGCAGAATGTATCCGAATTGAAAGCGGCTTACCGGATATTGTTAAACGGCAAACCGGATTTTGAGCAGTAAGCTTCTGGAGCATAAACGGCTTACCAGATTTGACAAAGTGGCTAACCGGATCCTGACAAACGGAAATCCGGTTGTTGGGCAGTAAGCTTCTGAGCATAAGCGGAAATTCGGATTTGACAAAGCGGCATACCGGATGTTCAGAAATTCAAAATTGTGGCTGTAACGGTAACATTAAGTGGATTTCCTGATGTCCATAACCGGTAACCCGGTTACGACCAAAATGTGCATAACGGCTAGTTTTTTAGCTCAAACTATATAAACTCAAAACCAATTCATTTTTGGAAATCCAAGCAAGCAAGAACAAGTGTACACAACATATATTGAGCTTCAACTTCGTGAATCATCATTCATTAAATCATATTTGTTCTTCAATTTGTATATCCACTCTTAAAGAGAGATTGATTGTTGTATTTTTCATTTCACATCAAATTGTGAGAGTACAAATGTGATAAACACTTGGGGTGAAGAGATTGGAGATATAATCTCTTGTTGTAAAGGTTCATTGACACCTTGAAGTCAATTGTAATCGTTTGAAGCCTTGGAAATGCTTGGATAGTGAAATCCTCAAGCCCGGTGTGCTTGGAGGCGTGGACATAGGCGGGGATTGCCGAACGACGTAAAAATCTTTGAGTTTGCTTTCTCTTCCTTTGCTCTTTAATTATTGTACTTTGATTGAACTTATTGCTTTCAATTTTTATTAAGACATTAGATTGCTTGTTGTGTGGATTTGCTAGGATAATTTTTAAAATTCCAATTCACCCTCCTCTTGGGTTGCACACTTATATTTCAGCCTGGATATGTTGAGTCGGCTTGTGGATCAGTGCAGACGGATGCACAACGAAAGAAGAATGATGAAATGAAGCTAAAAATCTAAAAGTGAAGAACTATCTCTTTCAGGCGATCGATCGCACCGTTCTCGACACCATTCTCAAGAAGGATACTGCTAAAGAAATATGGGACGCCATTAAGAAAAAGTTTGAAGGAAATGCAAGGGTCAAGAGGTCTCATCTCCAAGCTCTCCGTAGAGAATTTGAAACTCTTGAGATGAGGTCTGGTGAAGGAGTGACAGAGTACTTCTCTAGGGTCATGACAGTGGCAAACAAGATGCGAATTTATGGAGAAGATATATAGGATGTTAAAGTGGTGGAGAAAATTCTATGCTCTTTAACTGAGAAATTCAATTATTTTGTGTGTTCTATTGAGGAGTCAAAAGACATTGATGCTCTCACTATTGATGAGTTACAAAGCTCATTAATAGTACATGAATAGAAGTTCCAAAGGCGTAAAAGCGAGGAGCAGGTCTTAAAGGTGACTTATGAAAGAGGAAGAGGTCATGAGGAACAAGCATTAAAGGTGACATATGAAGGAGGAAGAGGTCGTGGTCGTGGAGCCTACAGAGGAAGAGGAAGAGGGAGACGTCAAGCAGACTTCAACAAGGAAACTGTGGAGTGTTACCGATGCCATAAACTTGGACATTTTCGATATGAATGTCCTTCTGGGAACAAAGAAGCAAACTATACAGAGCTTGATGAGGAAGAAGAGATGCTTTTGATGTCTTGTGAGGAGTTGTATGAGGCTAGAAGAGACGGTGCATGGTTCCTCTATTCAGGGTGTTCTAATCACATGTGCAGTGATCGAACTTTGTTCAATGAACTCGATGAAAAATTTTGGCATTCGGTAAAATTAGGGAACAACACCAAGATGAATGTCATGGGAAAGAGAAGTGTAAAATTGTTGCTAAATGGAGTCAATCATGTTGTTACGGAGGTATATTATATTCCGGAGTTAAAAAATAATCTCTTGAGCATAGGGCAGTTACAAGACAGGGGCTTGGTTATTTTGATCAAGGGAGGGATGTGCAAGATATTTCATCCAAATAAGGGTCTGATCATTCAAACCAACATGAGTGCCAATAGGATGTTTATCTTGCTGACTCAGTCTCAAGCTCTTTCTCAAGCACAATTTGATCAGTGCTTTCACGCAAGAGCTGAAAACTTGTCTCATCTTTGGCATCAGAGGTATAGACATCTGAGTTACAAGGGTTTGAAAACCTTGATGTACAAGAACATGGTACATGGACTTCCTCAATTCTCTGCCTCAAGTGTGACATGCACTAATTGCATCAACGGGAAACAACACCGTGACCCCATCCCATAAGAAGTACTTGGAGAGCAACTCAGAAGTTAGAGCTCATTCATGCGGATATTTGTGGCCCGATTACTCCTACATCTAATAGCAACAAGAGGTACATTTTGTTACTCATTGATGATTATAGTAGAAAAGTGTGGGTGTATTTATTGGCAGAGAAGTCAGAAGCCTTAAATTCTTTTAAATGCTTTAAGACTACGGTTGTGAAAGAAACAGGGCTATTTGTTAAGTGTTTGTGCACTGATAGAAGAGGAGAATTCAATTCAAATAAGTTCAACGAATTTTGCAAACAAAATGGGATCAAGAGGCAATTGACCACCGCTTATACTCCACAGCAAAACGGAGTTTCTGAAAGGAAGAATAGAACCGTGATGAACATGGTTCGTTCAATGCTATCTGACAAGAACATTCTCAAGACCTTTTGGCCAGAGGCGGTGAACTAGACTATTTACGTCTTAAACAGATGTCCTACATTGGTTGTCAAAGATGTTACACCAGAGGAGGCTTGGAGTGGTGTGAAACCCTCAGTAAATCATTTTCGGGTCTTTGGTTGCATAGCACATGTCCATGTTCCAGAAGCAAGGAGGACCAAACTTGATAGTAGAAGCATTACCTGTGTGCTATTGGGAGTTAGTGAGGAATCAAAAGGTTACAGGCTATTTGATCCTGTTACTAAGAAAGTTGTTGTGAGTAGAGATGTAATTTTTGAAGAAGAGAAACAATGGGATTGGGATGTGAGATATGACAAACAAATAGTAGTAGACTTAGAATGGGGTGATGGTGATGGTAAAGTAGGAGAGATCAATGATGAGGGAGTTAGAGAAGAGGAAGATGGTTCTAGTGGGGGTGAAGAGAGAGTGAGGGAATTGAGGCAATCTAATGAGAGGCGACCTCCTACGTGGATGGGTGATTATGTTAGTGGAGAAGGTCTGTCTGAGGATGAAGTTAATATGGTACTGGTGGTGTCAACTGATCCATTGTATTTTGAGGAAGCTGTGAAAAGTGGAAATTGGAGATTGGCCATGGACAATGAAATTAAATCCATCGAGAAGAACAAAACATGGACACTCACTGAGCTGCCAGCTGGAGCCAAAAGAATTGGAGTGAAGTGGGTTTACAAAACTAAATACAATGAGTATGGAAAGATTGATAAGCACAAGGCTCGTTTGGTTGCTAAAGGGTACTCTCAGAAGCATGGAGTAGACTATACAGAAATCTTTGCACCTGTAGCAAGGATATATACAGTAAGGATGATTATTGCTCTAGCTACACAAAAGGATTGGAAGATTTTTCAGCTGGATGTCAAATTGGCTTTTCTTTATGGTGAGCTGAGGGAAGATCTTTTTGTGGAACAGCCAAGAGGGTATGAAAAAAAGGGCAATGAGCATTTGGTTTATAAGTTACACAAAGCGTTGTAGTCGAATCGAAGCACATTTCATTGGTGAAAGGTTTCAGAGGTGCGATAACGAGCAGACATTATTCACAAAGAGATGCAGAAAAGGAAAAATTATCATTGTAAGTGTTTATGTTGATGATTTTATTTTTACTGGTGATGATGAAGCTTTGATGTTTGAATTTAAAAACTCTATGCTAAGAGAGTTTGATATGTCTGACTTGGGGAAAATGAGATTTTTTCTTGGGATCGAGGTGCTACAAAAGTTTGATGGTATTTATATATGCCAAAGGAAATATGCACTGGAGATTTTGAGAAGGTTTAGTATAATGGAAAGTAATTCGGTGGGCAGTCCAATAGTTCTAGGTTTCAAAATGAGCAAAGATAAAGATAGAGCCTTTTTTGATGAGACGTACTACAAGCAGCTGGTGGGGAGTTTAATGTATTTCACTGCCACGAGACCTGATATGATGTTTGTTACTTGTCTCATAAGTAGATATATGGCAAAACCAATGGAGATTCATCTATAGGTAGCTAAGAGAGCACTACGATACTTAAAAGGGACTGTGAACTATGGAATTCATTATAAGAAAGGAGGAGATGGTGAATTGTTAGCATTTACAGATAGTGGCTATGCTGGAGATATGGAGGACAGGAAGAGTACATATGGGTATGTGTTTTTAATGAGTGCAAGTGATGTTTCATGGTGTTAAAAAAAGTAGCCTATTGTGACTTTATCAACTATAGAAGCTGAGTTTGTGGCTGCTGCAGTATGTGCTTGTTAAGGAGTTTGGATGAAGAGAATTTTAAAGGAGCTGGGACATTCAGATGGAGACTGTACTACTGTGATGTGTGACAATAGTTCAACCATCAAGCTGTCTAAAAATCTAGTTATGCATGGTCGCAGTAAACATATTGATGTAAGGTTTCATTTCTTAAGGAATCTTACTAAGGAGGGTACAATTGAATTAGTTCATTGTGGGAGTCAAGATCGGGTGGCTGACATAATGACCAAACCATTAAAGCTTGAGGTTTTTCAGAAGCTTCGAAAACTGCTGGGAGTATGTGATATTTCTGGCATAAACTAATTGCTTCACAGCACTTAGTTTAACGGAGGGAATGAAAGAAGTTTTATTGTAGCTTCTGTTAGAATAAAGTCCTATTCTTTCGGGACATTTACTTGTATTTGAATTATTCCAAGTTTCTGTTACCACTTGGCTTTATTTTCGCTAAAGTGGGCTGCTTTCTTGTTTTCTGTTAAGATCGTGTGTTGAATGGCTATTTAAGCCAAAGTTATTGTTAATAAATGCAGATTATTCAATGCAGCTTGTTGTGTTCTTGTTCTCAACTTCATATAAGATCAAAGATTCCAACAAATTATTTTTAGGCAAGTAGGCAACTAATTGTCTTTCCTTAAGAGATTTCTATCACAAAGTAAGCCATGTTCCAGCAACAATAAAAATTAATAGACACTTTGTGAATATGAAAGACCAAACAAAACATTCACTAAAGAGAAAAAAAATAAAAGAAGTAACACGTTTTTAGAATCTGGTACATAATACTTGAGTGCGTTTGCCGCACTAAATTGCATTATATTATATTAGTTGTATTGCATTGTAAAGTATTACAATAAGTTGTAATGCAATATAATATTTGGTGTACTATAAACTGTATTATATATAATACTATTTTGTAATATTATTTTATATTAATATTAAAATTAAATTAGCATTATTTAAATTTATTAATAATTATTGTTATATATTCAATTTTTAAATTAATTATTAAATAATTATTTTTATACATTAATTTTTATAACATAAAAATAATTTAATAATACACTATTATCAAATAATATAATAATATAATATAATATTGAATTTTCAATTTAATTATAAACTAATTTTTATTTATTACTATCGAATATAATTATTAATTTAAATTTTTTAAATTTAAATTTTAGTAAATAATAGATGATTAAATAATTAAAGTACTTTTCACACATTTAAATTAGAATAATTAAAATGATTTTATGTTCTAAAAGTAAATAATGCATTATCATTTATTTGTTAAATATTTTGGTTTATTGATATTTTATATTTTATATTATTATTTAAATTAAATTTTATTTAATATAAATATAAATTGGCATTTAATAAAATTTAAATTTATTATAAATTATTGAATAATAAAAGTAAAATAGTTAAATTTAAAATATGAATAGTATTGTAATACAATAGAGCCTAAACCCTACTCGCCCATTAAATTATTTTACACTCTTTCCATTGTATTACTCACCTTTTCAAAATAGTGCAATGCAATAAAAAATTATAGCATAACACGGATTTGTGTAAGAACAATATTTTAATCCAATATAATACAATGTAATACAAGCTGCCAAATGAATCCCAAATTCAATAAGATAGTACAAAGCAAAGCAAAACAAGGGTAGTGAAAGAATTACTAATTTGAAAAAGAAATTAACTAATAAACAAGAGAAATGAGGAAAACTACTTAAGTGAAAGGAGGTTGTCAGTTTTCCCCTACTGAAATCAATGTATACTACTAACACTTTTATTATTTTTTATAATAGCCAATAACTCGCATTGCAAAGTAATCTAATTATAGTATTACTCTCATTTTTAAATTAATTATTAAATAATTATTTTTATACATTAATTTTTATAACATAAAAATAATTTAATAATACACTATTATCAAATAATATAATAATATAATATAATATTGAATTTTCAATTTAATTATAAACTAATTTTTATTTATTACTATCGAATATAATTATTAATTTAAATTTTTTAAATTTAAATTTTAGTAAATAATAGATGATTAAATAATTAAAGTACTTTTCACACATTTAAATTAGAATAATTAAAATGATTTTATGTTCTAAAAGTAAATAATGCATTATCATTTATTTGTTAAATATTTTGGTTTATTGATATTTAATATTTTATATTATTATTTAAATTAAATTTTATTTAATATAAATATAAATTGGCATTTAATAAAATTTAAATTTATTATAAATTATTGAATAATAAAAGTAAAATAGTTAAATTTAAAATATGAATAGTATTGTAATACAATAGAGCCTAAACCCTACTCGCCCATTAAATTATTTTACACTCTTTCCATTGTATTACTCACCTTTTCAAAATAGTGCAATGCAATAAAAAATTATAGCATAACACGGATTTGTGTAAGAACAATATTTTAATCCAATATAATACAATGTAATACAAGCTGCCAAATGAATCCCAAATTCAATAAGATAGTACAAAGCAAAGCAAAACAAGGGTAGTGAAAGAATTACTAATTTGAAAAAGAAATTAACTAATAAACAAGAGAAATGAGGAAAACTACTTAAGTGAAAGGAGGTTGTCAGTTTTCCCCTACTGAAATCAATGTATACTACTAACACTTTTATTATTTTTTATAATAGCCAATAACTCGCATTGCAAAGTAATCTAATTATAGTATTACTCTCATTTTGAAATACACTTTTATTCATATTTATTATAAATTAAATAAATATGTAAATAAAAATTAAAATAAAAAAATTTAAGTACGAAAAATAAGAAATATATGTATCAATATGAATAAAAAATTAATAATAAGATAATTTTTTCTTGTAATTTTTGTTATTTTTAAATATTTTTCTTATAATAAATATACATTTTATATTTTAAATATAAATTATCAAGCAAATGAACCATTTACCCTTGTTTTCCTTTAAACTTTTTGGTGCTACAGGATTTCTGGATATTATTAAAACAAAAAAGAAAAAGGTGAATGGTAAATACTGATTTCAACCGGGGGAAAATTGCAATTGCACTTAAATAAATGATAAACTCTTATTTTTATTTATTTTTGGGTAATAAGGGAAGATAGCCAGAGACTGGTATTTTAGAAACTTAGAGATTTAACACAATTAAAATGATTAAGATGCCACTCTTATAAAGTAAATTTTTAAGAGCAATGTTATGCATCCGAATATTTAGGTCTGAATTTGAGTTCCAATTGATGTGGTATTCATCTATTAGATGGTGATTAAGTAATTTTACAAGTTATGAAATTTATCATCTAATAAATAAGTGACATATGACATTGGGAATCAAATTGGAATGCAAATGGTAAGATCCTAACATCATTGAATTTTTAATACCCTGCCCAAGTGCCCCTTTGTTAAGCCATCTACAATCCTCATATCGTCCAGTGCCTTCTCCTCCAACTATTTCACAAAGTTCTTAATAGCGTTCGCATTCCAAAGAACAACAGGACACATCGATGGATCTTTTTGTATTTTCCAATGCGCTACAGAACTGATGTATAAGATCTGCACACGTATATATTAATGATTGTATTACTATGACGTTAAGTAGTATTGACCCACATTATACAAGTTCTTAAGAAATAAACATAGGCATAGTTGAATAGCATCCCACAAATTTCAACCCACAATAATATTATACAATAAGTTTTCTTACTAATCAGGATAAAGGATTACATTAGAGAGACAAGGCTAGCTCATTCATTAGACCTTCCTGCAAATGTAACGAGCACCCACCTACATATTCTAGTTTCTCTTGCTTGTATCTTGTTAGCATAAGCCTACCAAAGCAAAAGGTTGCTCAAATAATTGCACACGCATTCCACCGCTGAAATTCCCATTATATACCCAAAATTTTGTGCACTAAGCTCCAACTCTCTTCCATGAACAGATAAAGTTGACTTTGTGGTATCAACCCTATCTACTAGCCAATCACATAGTTCCTCTTATCATCAAACCACAATTCTGCTCAAAGAGTTTACCAAATCCTAGGGAGCGCACAACCGCTCTTTGTTCCACCATCAGGTTGGCTGCCATTTTTGTAAATTGTTTTGGTACATACCTCAATATAAACTTTAGCTTCTTGCAATAAGGTTTTGTTTGGTATTGAGATTAGGTAATTGTAACTTAAAAGTTATAAACACTAAAGTATTCAATAAACATTTGCCGCCTATGGAAGTTAAGTTGATTGGTCCTACACATATATAATAAAAAACCTATAATGTCTTTCTTATTTTTATCAAAATTATTATTTAAAAGCCATATTTACTACACACTATCAATTTATGTTTCATAATTACGGCTTTTTTGGTCACAACAGTCGTGACTTAAAAGTTACAGTGTCTCAATACCAAATAAAACTTGACAAGCGTTGCTCATTGACTTTTGCTTGGTGACATTTTTGCACTTCTTCTCTGTCCGCAGATTCTTAAACTCGGGTCCAATTTCCTTCAAATAAAAATAATAGCTATGGTTTTTTATGTGAATAAAAAAATTTAATATTTTCTTATATTTTTTGTTATTTTAAAAGATTTTTCTTATAATAAATTATATTTTATATTCTTAAGATAGAATATTGAGTAAATGATCTATTTATCCCTTTCTTTTTTAATTTTTTTTTTGGCAGAAAGATTTTTGATATTATGAAAACAGTAGAGAGTAAATAATATATATTAATTTTAGTGAGGAAAAAATTAGCAATTTCATTATTTCATATAGTAGTTGTTGGGGGAAAAATTACAACATTATTTGTAATTTAGCATATTGGCCCGAGTTAGGACAAAAGTTTTATTGTTTTAGTAAATTTATTAATTTATCCAACGTTGGTTCAGTGTTATATAGACTGTATATTTAGAAGTCATTTTTTGGTCTTTTTGGGGGAAAAAAAACAAAAGTTGTTGGGGATAAATAAAAAAAGCTGCTCAAATTGGCAAACAATATAGGCTGCAGCAATCTAATTAGTTGTATTACAGGAAACAAAATCAAAACCACACAATTCTAAGAATACCATGTTTAGTTGATTTGTGTAACAGGTGAGCATAGACAATGAGAAGAAAAACAAAAAGAGGCCCTTTATCTCTTTCAATTAGATTTAATTATGGCATCGATAGTCAGTGAAAGCTTTGAAAGCTAGATTAATGTGAACCAGATGCATGCATGATACAAAAAATATTGCAAAAGGTGGCACAAAACATTGTACACTAGGCTAAGGTTTCTCATACACGTGCAAACCTTACCTCGACCTTCTAGTACTTCTAGTCTTTTAGGACTCATTCCGCGAATGAAAACTGCAAAGCACTTTGCATCACATTGACCTTTAACATGTTGCCCTCGGCAGTCACCAACTGAATCGCCAGGTTTTTCCTAGCTTCATCCGAATCATGCTATAAATTTACAAAATTAATTCTTTCCTTTGTAAGCAAAATATTATACAATAACCTCCTTTGCAATAATTAATACAACTGACTTAACGACATCGTTTGGCCACTGACCTTGAAGTCTAGCTCTCGTACATTGCCGTGGCACTCCATAAACCGAATGACATGAAGGCCACAATCATATCCATTTGGTTGTCTCGAAAGCTCTGCAGTACCTTGCATCACACGAAAACTCTCAAAATAGAGACCTCCGAAACCGGAAGCAGGTCTGATATCAACCATCAAAAGCTCATCAAACGGCCTCAACTGCAACATCATAATTTCACGCAAAACACTATCAGTTAAGAAACCTCTTGAATTTTAACAATTTATACATTACAAATCTAGGATCAATTTTACTCACGATTTTTTTCGCATCTCCTACCAAAGCGCTTTTTCTCATGTCACTTGGCAGCGGATCCCATATCAAAACAGAGCTGCCTGGTATATCCAAAACGACAACATACCAATGCGATGCCCCATGATTTATCGGAACAAAAATCTGCGCATTAAAATCAATCAACGCTCATATTTTCATCGACATAAAATTATTTTAACTTGCTCGTCACAAGATGTTGCACTTATCACAACATATACCTTCTCACAAAATGCCAGGTTATGCTTAAACAAGTCCCTCATTCGGTCTAGGCTCTCGATTTCACATTTTTCATGCAGAACCTTTTGCTGAGTCCAATGCACAAATAAGGTCACATGAAATGAGTCAACAATGAATTATAACACAGTATTTCCAAATCAAATCAAAACGACTACTGCATACAGCAAAATAGGTTGGAAGGAACTAGTTGTACTTCATTTTATCCCCTTTGCTCATTTCATTATTCGAAAGAGTCTCAGCCACCACCAAAATTATCTGCAAATGTGATGCAACGGAAGTTTAATGTTCAAAATATTCCATTGATTCTAGAGAATACCGGAACAAAGAACAACTAAATTCACGTTGATTCAAAAGAATACCGCGAACTTAGGGATTAAGACTCGTTGATTCCACAGAATACCGAGAAATAACTGTTCAAATACCCACAAAGAGATTTGAAAATTGAAATATTATTAAACTCAAAATTCTTGCCTTCAAAGGCTACAAGAGGGAGCTATTTATAGTAGTAGTAATTATCCTAATTCATGAAGTAAAAACAAAATCCTAAATTGAAAGGGAAACAAAATTCTAAATTAGAAAGGAATCTAAAAGTCTTAAACTTTAGTTAATAAGGAAACTAATCATAGTATAAAATGGATTCCTACTCTTCATCATTCCCCCCAGGGTGGAGAGAATTCGCCCTCGAATTCTGATTGTCAGCAACAACATCTTCATCATGATCACCTCTGTAAGGAATAAGATGCTTAACATTAAATACATCTGCAGTGCGGATATGACTAGGAAGCTTTAATCTGTAGGCATTAGGATTTATCTTCTCTATAATCTCCAAAGGGCCGATTTTCTTGGCAGAAAGCTTGTTGTACTCACCAACTGAGAATCTTTCTTTAGTTAAGACAGCCCAAACAAAATCTCCCACTTGAAATTCCAAAGCTCGACGTTTTTTGTCTGCCATAATTTTATAACCTTCGGTCGTCTGCTTCAAAGACTCTTGCGTAGTTTCATGAATCTGCTGAAGCTGCTCAATAAAGTCTTCTGCTTTACCGCTTTTGCGAACTAAATCTGGAACTGGAGCCAAGTCGATGGGAGCTCGTGGATTATATCCGTAATTCACCTGAAACGGGCTTAAACCAGTACTACGCTTAACGGCACGGTTATAAGTAAACTCGACTTGATATAACTTCTGATCCCACATCTTCAAGTTGTCGCCAACTAGACTACGTAGGTGGTTTCCTAAAAAGCAGTTGACAACTTCAGTTTGACCGTCTGTTTGTGGGTGGTAAGCACTACTAAAATTCAGGCGAGTGTTAGTCAACTTCCATAATGTCTTCCAAAAATGGCTAAGAAATCGTGTATCCCGGTCAGATACTATAGAACTTGGTAAACCGTGCAATCTATAGACTTCCTTGAAGAATAGGCGAGCAACAGTCAAAGCGTCTGTAGTCTTCTTGCAAGCAATGAAGTGAGCCATTTTCGAGAATCGATCAACAACAACAAATATTGAATCCATACCCCTCTGAGTGCGGGGTAATCCCAAAACAAAATCCATGCTAACGTCAGCCCAAGGTTGTGCTGGAATCGGCAGCGGCATATATAACCCAGCATTAGTTGCTGCACCCTTGGAAACTTGACAAATGCGACAAGTCTCAACATAGTGATAGACTTCACGCCTCATAGTAGGCCAAAAATAAGTGTTGGCGATTAGAGCCAGAGTTTTGTCACGACTCATGTGCCCTTCATTATGTAACTCTGAAATGATTTTCAATCTCAAACTTAAGTTAGGAACACACAATTGATTACTCTTGAAAAGGAATTCGTCATGTAAATGATAATCTGAGTGAAATCCTGCAACAACGTCTTCTAATATAGGAGCAAAGTAAGGATCAGAAGCATATAACTCTCGAAATGTGTCAAATCCAAGAACTTGATTATGCATCTGTGTCAATAACGAAGTTCATCGACTAAGTGCATCTACTGCCCGGTTGGATTCACCAGAGGTATGCTTCACCATAAAGGTAAATTATTGAAGGAATGCTGTCCACGTGGCATGTCTGTGAGAGAACTTGTCTTGACTATTAAGGTACTTTAACGCGGCATGATCAATGTATAAAACAAAGTCTTTATGAATTAGATTATGTCGCCAATGTTTTAACGCTTGGACTACTACGTAAAATTTCACGTCATAAGTGTTGTAGTGTGCCTTTGCTCCATTTAACTTCTCACTGAAATAAGCTATAGGCTTACCCTGTTGGCTAAGAACAGCTCCAATGCCGACCTTAGAAGCATCACAATGTACTTCAAAAGTGAGCGAAAAATCTGGTAGGGCAAGTACTGGGGCAGTAATCAACTTTTCTTTGATAATCTTGAATGCCTTAGTAGCTGCCTCTGTCCAAGAGAATTGTCCTCCTTTCATGCAATCTGTGATTGGTGCCATAATAGTACTGAAATGAGGAATGAATCGCCTGTAAAAAGAGGCCAATCCATGGAAACTTCTGGTGGCGGATAAAGTAGTTGGCTGAGGCCAATCTCGAATAGCATCCACTTTTGATTGGTCAACAGATATACCATCCTTCGACAATATATATCCCAAAAATAATATTTTCTCGGTCAAGAAAATACACTTGTTTACTGCTGTGTATAAACTTGTTGCTCTTAAGGCTAAAAGCACTTCTCTCAAATGTTGTAGATGTAACTCATGACTGGTGCTATATATAAGTATATCATCGAAGTAAACAACCACAAACTTTCCAATGAAAGGGCGAAGAACTTGATTCATGACTCGCATAAAAGTACTCGGAGCATTGGATAAGCCAAATGGCATTACCAACCACTCGTATAACCCTTCGCGAATTTTAAAAGCCGTTTTCCATTCATCTCCAGGCCGTATTCGAATTTGATGGTAGCCGCTTTTCAAATCAAGTTTGGTAAAAATTGTTGCTCCACTGAGTTGATCTAACAAGTCGTCTAATCGAGGGATTGGAAAATGATATCGAACTGTAATTTTATTGATAGCTCGACTGTCCACGCACATCCTCCAAGAACCATCTTTCTTTGGAGTCAATAAAGCAAGAACTGCACAGGGACTAAGACTTTCATGGATAAATCCCTTTTCTAGTAACTCTTCCACTTGGCGCCTTAATTCCTCATGTTCTGTAGGACTCATACGATAATGAGGTCGATTTGGTAATGTAGAACCTGGTACCAAATCAATTTGGTGTTGTATATCTCGAAGAGGTGGTAAACCCTGTGGTAGCTCATTAGGGAACAAATCTTGAAATTCTGCCAGAATAGGTGTCACAGCTTTAGGAATCTTCGAATCACCGTTACTCTCTTTTCCCAATAAAATGTAGACTCTCTTTGTCTCTGCTACAACATCTATAAATTGCTTCTTTCCTAATAAATAATTACCCAAGTCTTGCTGGAGAGTAAACTCTTTGTTAGGTAGGAGAACGATCTTGGTGTTGTTAAACATAAAGCTGTAGGTGTTTCTCTTCCCATCATGCACTACGTTTCGATCATATTGCCAAGGTCTACCCAGTAATAGATGACAAGCATCCATAGCCACAACATCACACCAAATTTTGTCTTTATAAATTGAACCAATGGATAAGGAAACTAAGCAACGTTTTGATACTGTCACTTGATTTCCCTTCTTCAGCCATGTGAGCTTGTATGGAGTTTGATGAGGTTCTGTCTTTAAATTTAGCTTTGTTATAGCTTTTTCCGAAATGACATTCTCGCAACTGCCAAAGTCTACAACCATACGACATACTTTACCCCCAATTGTGCAAGTAGTCTGAAAGATATTTTGTCGTAGCCACTTGTCTTTGTCTTGACCTTTAGGAGTGAAGAATGCACGGTTCACGATCAACATTGGTCCGCTATCACCATGTTCTTCAACAGATTAAGCGCTACCACTACTATCAAAAGTTGGCTCTACAGCAAACTCTTCAGTTTCTTCTTCCTGATAGTCTTCGCTTTCGTCTGTGCCTACGAATAAGCATTTACCATATTTTCCTCCCTTTTTACATTCTTTCATTCGGTGTCCATTTTCTCCGCAATTAAAACAGAATAATCCCGAACCCGAGGATTGGGTTTTGCTACTTTGACCGATTTCACTAGGCTTACTAGTTTTATTTGAAGGATTTGGAGAAGTGAAATTACGAAATTGGGAAGTTGGGTTTGAATTATCACGAACAATACTTCGAGCACCCCGAAAGCTTGAGTCATTAGTACATCGACTAAATTGCTTCTCCAACTGTAAGGCTTATTGGTGTGCCTCTGAAACAGAGTATGGGTCAAGTAAATTTAATTGGTCTTGAAATTGAGATCGTAGGCCTCCAATGTAGCGGGAAACCTGTTGTTCTTCTGTCTCTGTCAAGTCATTGCGTGCCACCAACCAATGAAATTCTGTAGTGTAATCATCCACTGATCAATTACCTTGCCTTAAATTCTGTAGCTATTGGTATAACAGTTTGGCGTAATTATGAGGCAAGAATGCTCCAAGCAAGTGCTTCTTAAACTTTTCCCAAGAATCAATCTTCTTTTTGCCTTGCCTAATCCTTGTGAGCTTAGTTTGTTGCCACCAAGCTGCTGCTCTTCCACGAAATCGAGTTGCAGCAAGCGAAACTAGTTTATTTTCAGGAACTTCTTTGTATTCAAAAACTTCCTCAATAGCATTAATCCAATCCAATAATTCTTCAGGTTGACCACTTCCTTGAAATTCAGGAATGTCAATTCTCAATCCAGATTCCCATATTCTGTCATCAGTATACTTAGTTTTAGGTCGACGCCCAGAGAATAGGTTAGCAAAGCTTCCACTTGATTTGTCTTCACGTTCTGGAGTACGATGGCGTTTGTCAAGTAACTCAGCCATTCGTGCCAATTGTGCAGCTAGCATATCAATTCTGGCTGTCATACTAGCTAGGGCTTCATCTTTAGAAACATCTTCTTGATTGTAAGTTACAGTATGAGCATCACGAGCTTTTCTTGGAGGCATTTTATCAAATTCGGGTTTAAAAAGGTAATGGGGCTAAACAGAAGAATCAAAGGGAAAAAAAAAATAAAGATTTGGTGGTAGATGGAGTTAGATTGGTGATACCAGGTTTTGGCTCTGATACCAAACTGATGCAGCGGAAGTTTAATGTTCAAAATATTCCGTTGATTCTAGAGAATACCGGAACAAAGAACAACTAAATTCACGTTGATTCAAAAGAATACCGCGAACTTAGGGATTAAGACTCGTTGATTCCACAGAATACCGAGAAATAACTGTTCAAATACCCACAAAGAGATTTGAAAATTGAAATATTATTAAACTCAAAATTCTTGCCTTCAAAGGCTTCAAGAGGGAGCTATTTATAGTAGTAGTAATTATCCTAATTCATGAAGTAAAAACAAAATCCTAAATTGAAAGGGAAACAAAATTCTAAATTAGAAAGGAATCTAAAAGTCTTAAACTTTAGTTAA
>MKYO02028399.1:724624-874728 GCA_002013955.2 Citrus medica | reverse complement strand
CTAGTAGAGGTAAATCGGCTTATTTAAGCTAAAAAAACTCTACTAAAAAAATAACCAAACAGCATAAAAAATTTTAAAAAGTGCTTATACAATTAAATAAGCACTTATACCTCTTAAATAAACCATACCAAACAGGCACTTAATAAGGAAACTAATCCTAGTATAAAATGGATTCCCACTCTTCATCAAAATGCAGTCATGAATTTCAGCACAATGAGAGCACTAGCTGATTCAAATAACATATCATGGACCTTTGGACACCATGCACAAAAATTAATATACTCGATACGCTCACTCACTGCGCCATGTATCCATCTTTTTGGATAGAGCGACAACATTTCTATCCTACTCAACCAATTCATTTTTGTTTGCACGATAATTTCCCTATACATAACAAATTATAAACAACACGTTAAGCAATAAAAACACCCGCCACAGATTAACAAACCAAAATAAATTATTAACAAAAGCATCCAAGTAACTCATATTTTTTTTGCTTTTTTTTTCATTTTCCTTACCCTTGGTCCAGACCTTCATTCATCATGTATTCAATCAACTTCATCTCGACATCAGACACAGGTTGCGTCAGCACAAATGGCCCAACCCTGAAACCGGTAAAATGAGTACATGGCCTTGTCTTCTCTATGGGTGGACTGTTGGCCAAGCCCACCAGCATCTCCGCAGCCTCCTTCATTGGAGTCTTGCCTGTTGACGACACACTCATTTTCTTACACATCCTTAAATCTTGCTGCATCATTCAATAAGACAATACATCCATCAATACATTGTCACTACGAGTACACACGTTTCATAAATTTTGTTAATGACACTTCATCACCGTGATGTGTTCAAGAATCTCAGCAGTAACTTGATTGATATGATGGATCCGGGAATACAACCAGACGACATCTGCATTCCATGCTCTGCCCTCTTCGCCGCTCTGTTTCTCTTTAGCCTCTCTAATTACAACTTTACTACTTTCCCCACTTTCTCTCTCACCTCCTTTTATTTTCTCTCCCAATGCAACCTGCATTTACCGTATTCCTAGGATTATCAGCCGTAACAAACAAAAAAAAAAATGCCAACAACAACAACAACTACAACAAGAACAACAATTTTCCATCCAGATATTATCAATCTACAGGACGGTCAATACATAAACAGAAAATACTTCACTCTAAATTTCATCAAAATATATTCATTAAATACATGGTGTTAATTCCATACGTCACTTTAATCCACCTAATGAGATGTCTAGGTTTTTTTCTGATGATGCTAATAGATTTTCCGGTTATTGCTTCTCTTAAAATTGTTCTTTCTACCTTTTTTCTTTTTAATATTTTGCTATCTATCTTTTATGGGATAGGGCTCACTATGTCCCATTGAGCACGAGTATATTATTATTTATTTTCAATAAATTTATCTCATCTATGTCCCTTGAGTACGCGCATATTGTTATTTATCTTCAATAAAGTTGTCTCACTAGTTGAGGCTTGAAAAAAATAATAAAATAAAACAAGTTCCATACGTGGCTTACATAGCACTTTCGGTGATTTATACATAAAAAAAAAATTATTAAATTATAAATTTCGTCCAAATATATTCAATCAATACTTGTTCGTTTAAATTCCATACATGACTTACGCCTTACATGTTACTTTCAGTGGTTTATCTAGTTTATATTCGGTCATAATTTAAGAACATTCTAAATGTACGATGTTGCTAATTTTTTCTTCTTCCGAATTTACATTGAACATTTAGCAGTGTACAGATATTCTACTAGCATAATTCTATTTTTGGTCCAGGACGGTGCTCTCAGTCTAAGTTTTGATAAAGACTTTTAATGGTAGTCTAATATTTCTTTAGAAGGGAGCTTTGAATAATTTTCACAATTAATTTACTTAAAAGAATGTCGTAAGTCATAATACTCAAACGTCATTAAAAAAATTCCCTAAAACGCATTTCAAGCCCTCTTGAATTATTTTAGGATGAAAACAAGTGTGATATATATCCTGAAAGTCTGAAACCTACTACTCATCTTCTCTACATGTTACAAAGCTAGATTTTTATTATTATTGCACAACTAATACTCCTTCCTTAAAGATTTTGTCTCAAAGTAAGGCATGTTTTGCAGAATGATTCGAGGTTTTTACTGGCATTTCTAGGAACCAACACCTTTATGAAGAAACTTATTGCTGATCGTGCTTGTTTAAATTGTAACTAGTTACAACTAAAGAATAAGAGTAAAATACGGGATAAGGTATAAATATAACAGCGAAAAGGATAAATAGTTCAATACAAATGAAAATAAACTATCTAGGATTAAAGGATATCATTGTCTTAACAATACCTTGTCCTCAAGGTAGACCATTTTGAAAATAACTAATTTTAGTGCTTGATGGATGCATGACGTCTGTTATCCCACACACTCTTGATATTTCATCTATCTTGTATAAAAGATTCCTTTTGGAAAATTCCTTTTATTTAGGAATCATAAATTCCGCCATTTTATGTATGTGACTTTATCGCTCGGATTGTTCCTTGATCTGTTGTCCAGCTCTAGCTAATACCAAATGTTGTACGACTCAACTTATTTGTAACAAGAAATAAAGCAAAATAAAAAGGATTAATGATAAACAAGTTGGTTTTAATTTTTAAAGTATAATTTTAGCATTTCAAGGATCAACGCCCAAACAAAATCCATCAATTTGCTAAAATAATTTTGAAGACTTTAATTATTGATAATAGTGCTATTTTAGATACTAGCTAGCTTACACTTAAAGGTTAAACCTAAAGAATAGAAGTAGAATACTCCATAATCCTAAGATAAAGTAAAATTAATTGACCATTGGATTAATTATTAGATCAAAGAAAATGAAAAACCAAAAAGACGAATTTTAGATTATTCTCTTATGAATTGACTATTTTAAATCATCCCCTTATGTTTGAAAACATCAAGCTATCTGCATTTTTGTTCAAAAGATAGGGGAAAAATGGTGGTGAGTTGATGATTTTTTTTTTTGTCGTTTTTCTTGTATTCTTAATAAAAATGGGGGTAAATTAATTTTTTTAAAAAAATAAATAAATAATGTGAAGATAATCAATTCATGAAGGATAATTCAAAATTAACCAACAAAATAAATACAAAATGAAATAAAACATATAGTAATCACTGTGAATGATCGTAGCAAGTAACAAGTCTTAGAATTCAGTCATGTTTTCCATAGATAACGTTAAAATTTAGTTGTAATTCCTCAAAATCAATACACTAGTTTGCCCAGTTTTCTCAAGACATTTTAGAGATAAGAAAAATGTAATTCTTAGATATGCAATAATGTATTATAAAGCTAAAAGCAAAAGATACTCAAATTAAGCAGAGGCTTTCTAAAAGAAATTAACAAATGGGAGATGAGAGAAATTATTTTAACCTAAATGATAAACTCTCTGTTTTTTTTTTAAAGATAAACTCTCATTTTTAAGAGAGAGAAAAATGGTAAAGAAAGAAATAAGGGAAGAAAGCAAAAGCTAGTATTTTTAAATTTTAGAAACTAATCAAATGATTAGGAAAAGAAAAAAAGAAAGAGGAGAAAAGCCTGGCCGCTTTGAAGCCAAGAGAGGCTCCTCCTTGTTTTGCACTAATCACCTCAACTATTTTAAGCTCCTACCATATATATACCAACCTAAATTAAGCTATAGTATTCCCATACCTTGTCCGTCCCAATACCTCCTTACTTCTCCAACCACTTCATAAATCTTTTGATCTCCTTTGTATTTCATAAAGCAACAGGACACATCGATGAGTCTCTTTGTACTTTCCAATACGCTACAGAATTGATGTACAAGATCTGCGCGAATATGCATCAATCGTTACACTATGCCATTGGATATAATTGAGCCACCTCATACAAGTTCTTAAGAAATTAAATAAATATCTGCAAAAGTCAATAGTAAAGCAAAAGGGCTAACTCATTCATTCGACCTTACCTGCAGATACAGTAAACATCCACCTATATGTCCAAGTTTCTCTTGCTTGTATCTCATTATTCCTTGCACAAGCCTACCAAAGCAGAAGGTTGCCCAATTCCTGTACCTGATTGTGTTAACATCCTTGATCGACAATAGGGAGGACGGGCATATATGCACTCCACCAGTCGGACAGAGCATTGAATGAAGTGTAAATAGTGTGAATATGACTTTGAATGCATCATCTGCTTGCTTTGACTCGCGTAACATTTCAGCCAATTTCTTAATGTTTATACCATTAGATGTTGCATCAAACCTATCTAAATATCCGGAAACTTCTTTCATGTCCCCATTTAATTCCACATGCATTCCTCCGTCTGAGATCCCCATTACATACCCAAAACTCTGTGGACTAAGCTCCAACTCCTTTCCATGAACTAATAAAGTCGACCTTGCAATATCAACCCTGTCTACTAACCAATCACATAATTTTGTTTTCAACCGACCACAATTTAACTCAATAAGTTTACCAAATCCCAAAGAGCATGTAACAGCTTTTTGTTCCGCCATCAGGTTGGCAACCACTACCGCAAATCTCTCCGGCACACACCTTGATACAAACTTCGGTTTCTCCCCTTTAACATGCGCCACCGCTCCCTGGCCTACGCGTGTGTACTTGCACTTCTTTCCAGGCGGCAGATTCCTGAAGGCCATTCCAATTTCTTTTCTCATTTGCATTAAACTCGTTACAATATATCCATTAGTTAACCCCGCCAGTTGCATCACAAAAGGTTTGGTATTTTCAACAGACTCCCGAAATAATTTCACTGCACTTTGTATTTTGACATAAATTTTTTTACCCTCTTAAACTCACCTCATTGGTGATGCGCACTCTTGCATCCTTGGCCTTTATCTTCTGAACAGCTTCTCCACTGCATAAACCACAAAAGTAAACATATAATCAACAATTTTTTTTTCCTAATTAAGCTATAGTATTCCCATACCTTGTCCGTCCCAATACCTCCTTACTTCTCCAACCACTTCATAAATCTTTTGATCTCCTTTGTATTTCATAAAGCAACAGGACACATCGATGAGTCTCTTTGTACTTTCCAATACGCTACAGAATTGATGTACAAGATCTGCGCGAATATGCATCAATCGTTACACTATGCCATTGGATATAATTGAGCCACCTCATACAAGTTCTTAAGAAATTAAATAAATATCTGCAAAAGTCAATAGTAAAGCAAAAGGGCTAACTCATTCATTCGACCTTACCTGCAGATACAGTAAACATCCACCTATATGTCCAAGTTTCTCTTGCTTGTATCTCATTATTCCTTGCACAAGCCTACCAAAGCAGAAGGTTGCCCAATTCCTGTACCTGATTGTGTTAACATCCTTGATCGACAATAGGGAGGACGGGCATATATGCACTCCACCAGTCGGACAGAGCATTGAATGAAGTGTAAATAGTGTGAATATGACTTTGAATGCATCATCTGCTTGCTTTGACTCGCGTAACATTTCAGCCAATTTCTTAATGTTTATACCATTAGATGTTGCATCAAACCTATCTAAATATCCGGAAACTTCTTTCATGTCCCCATTTAATTCCACATGCATTCCTCCGTCTGAGATCCCCATTACATACCCAAAACTCTGTGGACTAAGCTCCAACTCCTTTCCATGAACTAATAAAGTCGACCTTGCAATATCAACCCTGTCTACTAACCAATCACATAATTTTGTTTTCAACCGACCACAATTTAACTCAATAAGTTTACCAAATCCCAAAGAGCATGTAACAGCTTTTTGTTCCGCCATCAGGTTGGCAACCACTACCGCAAATCGCTCCGGCACACACCTTGATACAAACTTCGGTTTCTCCCCTTTAACATGCGCCACCGCTCCCTGGCCTACGCGTGTGTACTTGCACTTCTTTCCAGGCGGCAGATTCCTGAAGGCCATTCCAATTTCTTTTCTCATTTGCATTAAACTCGTTACAATATATCCATTAGTTAACCCCGCCAGTTGCATCACAAAAGGTTTGGTATTTTCAACAGACTCCCGAAATAATTTCACTGCACTTTGTATTTTGACATAAATTTTTTTACCCTCTTAAACTCACCTCATTGGTGATGCGCACTCTTGCATCCTTGGCCTTTATCTTCTGAACAGCTTCTCCACTGCATAAACCACAAAAGTAAACATATAATCAACAATTTTTTTTTCCCTATTTTCTCAAAATTTTCGAAATCTAGTCACCAATCAAATATAGCTCTGCTCGAACTTGAAAGCCACTCAACAGGCCCCTGGGGGCAAACTTATAGTCAACATGATCATCGTGACCCATATCCCAAAAAAAAATGATAATAATAATTTGCAATCACGATCGACATTACTTACAAATAAGATATAAAACCATACGTAGTGCTCCAACTTTTGCTTGGGTGTCATCTGTGCTAATTTGGCCTTGGTCGTGGTCGTGGTCATGGTCACCAGCTTCATGCCAACTTGGTTTACGCTTTAGGTTTGGCAATGATGGCACCTCCATTACACTTAAATCATCATTACGTAGAACTGCTTCATATTTCTTAGTCATTTCTTCCCATGAGCTACTCATTTTCCAGCATGATAATTAATAACAGCTCTCCTTTAGCTGCTAGCTAGCGCTTCCTATAAGCTAAGCTTTCATACTTTCTTAATCTTTTCCTCCTTACTGATTAAAGCCACAATAGCCTGAAATTTTTCACCGACAATAAATTCTCTTAATTTAAACCCTGTCCACTCCCTCTTTACCCCTTCTCCAAGGTCTATTTCCACAGCCTTTGGATTTTTGTCTTCTAATCCAACGGTTCAGATCAGCTAACTGTTAGTAACAGCTTCTTCAAATTTATTAATTAGTTAACTTACTCAGGAAGGTAAATTTTGGCGGTTTCTTTTAAGATTAAAAAAAAAAAAGAAGCCTAAAATTGACAAGCAATTTTCCCTCTATAAACTGTGAGTAATAACACTAGGATTACGAAGTTAGGATTAGGACAAAAATTTTGTACTCAAAATGAAGTGTCACCATATAATGGCCGTCATGTGGTTCATAAAAATAATAACTTTTATTATTGTTATTAAAAATAATTTTATAATAATAATTAATGTATAACACATCAATTAAGATGTAAATTTTGTATTTCAACTTTATAAATCTAATATAAATTTGTTCAAAAATAGTACTCACTCCACCATCTAACCTCAATCGAACTAAATTTATTTAAATTCTTCATATTGACTTTTTTTTCGAATTTATTTTGGTCTGGGTGTGGTTCGGATGGATGTTAGTGGTTAGATAAGTAACATTATAATTTTTTTTCTTTTTTTATAAACTCAATCTACTCTGATTTTCTTGTACTTTCTTACTGATTGCCAATTAGGTTCGATGAAAATGTTGTGAACTTTTATATAGGTATAATATATATAATAACAACTAAATTCTCAATTCATATATGCGAATGAAGTTTGAAACTAGTAAATCTTACTTCCCCTCTAGAGATTTTGCTAATAGAACTCGCTGCTAATAGAACTCGCCGGCACCCGCTAATAATATAGTTGCTCACTCATCAATGCCACAATAGTTTGTACGAGAATACGAGTTGTTATCATTACTCGGGTTTCGCAAAAGCATTCAAGTGAATGCTACCATTTTTTATGACATGCAACTAGAAAATTAAGAAATATTTCAAAACTAATAGCAAAACATATGTAAAATGTAATGTGCCTCTGGAATAACTCAATTTGCAAATTAACTTCAACAGACTTCACATAAAACGTATAACACCTATAAGAATCCACCAATATCTTGATAACATTAAACTGTTCTGTTTTTAATAAAATCATCAGTTAACTACTTCCTCTTGTTTTGTGCACTATTGCACAATAATAAAGAGGTGTTAGCAAGTTCAGCAATCTATTGTCTATACAGCTACATTATCACCATTACCCATCCTGTTTTCCATTTAACCCACTATTTGTTTCGATGCAGCTGCATCGCCAGTTAAAACACTTAGTGCAGCAGCATTGCCAGTTAAAACAATTAGTGCAGCAGAAGGGTCTCAAACATTTTGGAATGCAGCAGCAGGGTCTCAAACACTTTGGACATTTAGGCCACCAGCAACAGTTGACACAGCTTGGTATCCAACATTTTGGCCATTTAGGTTTCCAGCAACATTTCGTGCAGCTAAGTTTTGGACATTCTTGGCATTTGGGTTGGCAGCATTTAATCCTACAGCACCTGTTAGCAGACCCTGTGTTGGTGTTGGACCTTATTGGTAAATGGAGTTCCTGACGAATCTTATTAAGTCGGATTTTAGTGTTCATGTTCTCCATTTCTTGAATAAACCTGCAAAGGTGGCGGATGTAATCTGGATATAGCTCCAAGTTGCAGTGCCCTCCTCCTTTAATCCACAAAGGCTCATACGGATCTCTTGCCATTTTCCAGAGTTTATTTCCATGCAACCAGCTCACAATATGTTCTGTTCCCTGTCAAATTTAGAACCAGCCCATTTAATCATTGATCATAAAAAGCCAGTTCTAATAAAGATAAATCAACCATCGATAGTTAAAAATGGAGCAATTTATCCATAATGCATGTCAAAATAGTGCAGAAGAACAAATTGATTTATACCGAGCTCTAAAGGCAAACCTCAAAGGATATGTTTCTGGTATTTACTAATACAGACTGATGAGAATTTCAGGGAAGTTATTAAAAAAAATTTTGGTATTATGCAAGACGACTAAATAACTGCAGATGAGAGACTGGAAGGCTTTACATTATTATATCTTTCGATAAGCTTAATTATGGCATTGCCAGTGCATGTTTGAAAGAGAGATTAATGTATTGCAACCGGTCGCACATGTGAGTGTGTATGCACACAAAACAAATACATTTTCTAGTCTTAGAATTAGAAGAGGGTTGGTGCAACTCATAATCTCACTACCCCAATATTTGCTAGCCACATTAGCCCAAGGTTGCTGCTCCATGAAATTGTAGGTGCTTACCATAATTTGAGCCCAAGTATTGAGACTCTCATTCAACTGTATTAATATATATATTAGAAGTTATGATATTCAAACATAGGATGCAATACACGTTCAGGAGATTAATTATAGATTATCTTTTTTAAACATTCAGTAAAACTGAAATTTAGGAATTTTCCGTTATATTCAATCCTTCTAGAGATACTTATATATCTCGTTCCCCAATTATTTTCTTTTCATATCATAATCACCCCTCCTTCCCAAATATGGCGACTTATAGCTCTATATTAGCTAACACAGAAATTTAGGAATTTTCTGTTATATTCAATCCTTTTAGCGATGCTTATATATCTCGTTCCCCAATTATTTTCTTTTCATATCATAATCACCCCTCCTTCCCAGATATGGCGACTTATAGCTCTATACTAGCTAACACTTTATCCAAAGCTATAATTAGTAAGAGAGTATGGTCAAAAGAAAATGATAAAGTGATAACGGGAGGCAAAAGAAACTAAGTACATGACAAATTCTTGGGTCTAAGCAATGAACACTAAGGCTACCAGAGAATAGTTGCTGATGTCACTTTGACCTCTATTATTAGCACACTAAAATTGACCAAATTTAGAAACTAGAAAAAACAAATTCAAAGTGACTTTGGGTACACCAAAGCCGAGCAATAACCAAGTTTAATTCCAATAGAAGTGATGTTGCCATCTAACCAACCCTCATGGGTGGCCTTAAATTAAATGGTTTCCTAGCCTTGTGGCCTTTAAATTAAATGGCCTCCAAGCCTTTCCTTTTATAAGCTAGAAGCTGAAACCAGTTCTTTTAGCAGCAGTCCAAATTTTTAACCGGAAAAATAAAGAAATAAATAAAGGAAAAAGGACACAGAGTTTCATAATATTTGAATAAGGGACATAAAATTTTTTAATGTTTCAAAAAAGACACTTAGACCCCAATTGACTAACGGAAACCGTTTGTTTTAACATAAATTATAATTTTAAAATACAATTACCATTATACCCTTATAGCATATTAAAAACTAATTGTTCATTGTCAAATTTATCCCTATATTATTAATAAAATTATGAATATAACTTCATTACCCAATTTTTCTATTTAATTTTTGTTAAATTTTCTTTTCAAACTCAATAAATTTAATTAATTACTCAAGAATAAAAAAAATTAAATTAATTATTAATATAATAAAAATAACAATTCTCCATATATCAATCATTTAAACTTATATAATCAACAAAATAAAAAAAATGGGTTACAACAATAATTACAAAATCTTAATTGTACTAAATAACATATCCAATAGACATTAAAACCATCAATCCAGTAAACATAACAAAAAACCATTGTATTCTAATATTGTATCAAATTAGTAATGGTAAACATTACATCAATAACCATAATATTTTTTGAAAAAAAAAACATAATCTTTTCACAAATTGGTATAACAACTACTAGCTTGTGAGCTTCCTCTCATATCTTGTGTGGCTGTTCCTGCACAATAAATGTAGAAATATTAGTATATAAACTTTATTTTTATATAAAAAAGTAAAAAAAGAAATTTAAGCTTACCTGAGGGGTGTTGAGTGGAATCAATTGGTCTTTTACATGATCTTTTATTATGGCCGAAAATTGCACAACTGCTACATTTTTGCTTGGTCTTTCTTTTCCCTTGTTCTTCCCCAGGCTCTCTTTTCCTCACTATTTTAGGCCTACCAACTCTTGCTTTGACATATGGAGGTAAGACTTTTAGACCTTCAACAACAGCCCATGTACTTTGATCTGGAAGTGGATGTATGATATTTGCATATGTGGCCAAATATGCTTCCACTGTCAGTTTTTTATCCACATAATCAGCAGCATCTTCATGTCTTAAAGCAATACATGGGATGATATGTTTACATGGTATCCCACAAATTTGATAAACACCACAATCACAAGTTTTATTCTGCATATTAACTATAAATGTTTTATTATTCTCATCCATTACCTCAAATTCATACTCACTAGCCACAAGCACCCTTACATATCTTCCTTCTTGCCTGGAAACATTCAACTTTCTCCTCACAGTTGGAGGCAGCTTCCCAATCCATTTTCTTGCATCAGAATGCCTTTTATATAGTCTTTTCATAACTTTCTTCCGAATGAATTCCATAAGTGTCAACACAGGCTTGTCTCTGTATTCATTTAACCAGCTGTTCCATGACTCAGTTAAGTTGTTAGTTACATGATCAACTTTTACATCATCAGGAAACGCATGTCTAGCCCACTGTTTCTTGTCAATCTTAATCAAATAATCATAAGCAGCTTGCGTGTCTTTTTTAGCTGTTTTTATTTTCTTCATGTCGTCTTCCCATTCTTTTTCAATAGTGGCTCTTGCTGCTGTCCAAAATAGATTTCTGTAGATGATATCAGGATGATTACTTCTTAAGTTAGCAAATATATGTCTGGCACAATGCCTCACTGTTGCACCATGCCAATATGCTTCCAAACCTAGTAATATTCCTTTTTGCCTATCTGTCATAAACGTTACTCGACTTTGATCCTCTATGTTCAACCACTCACTCAATATTGCCAAAAACCATTTCCAACTATCAGCACATTCTGATTCACAAATACAAACGGCAATCGGAAAAATTCTATTGTTTGCATCTAATGCCACTGCTGATAATAGCACACCTCCGAAATACCCCTTTAAATGACAACCATCCAATCCAATAAACCATCGACATCCATTAATGAATCCATTCTTCAAAGCAACAAAGCTAAGCATAAATCTCTGAAACTTCAAAGCTGGTCTTCTATCTTTATCAAAACTAGACACAAATTTCATCTTTACTAACGTATTGGGATTGCTTTGTTTGAGTATTTGGGCATAATCCCTTAGCCTCTTATAAGAATTTGCATAGTTCCCATTTAATTTATCCATTGCTCTTTTCTTGGCCCTATACATTTTCTTCATGCTTGCCTTAATCCCTGAATTAGAAACCAATTCATCTTTCATTGCCTTTACTGGCATTTTTGGGTTATTCTTCAAAGTTCCCTCAAACTGAGAGGCTATCCATTTATATGATGCCTCTTTGTTCTCTAACACTCCATTACATTCATGTACATTATTCAGCTTCTGAATTCTGAATTTTGTCCCAGATTCTACTAGTGCTGCATAAATAAACCACGGACAGCCCTTATTGGAACACTTTGCTCTGAACCTTCCCTTCTCATTCTTAATTCTGTTAAGATCAAACCCATTCTTAATAACGTAGCTTTCAAGTACTCTTCTGAAATGTTGAACATTGTCGAACTCCTGCCCAACACTGATTTCAATAATTTCATTAGGATTAGATTTTGAACAATGAAATGATTGCTCATCTTCAGAATCAGAAAGCAGGCCATGCTCTCTATCATCTGACTCACAATTAGAAAGAATTCTATCTTCTTCTTCACTATCTCCATAATCCACTTCTTCACAACCTTCAATATGCCCAACATCCACTCCCTCATCATCCCAATTTAATCCCATTTCATCATCAGTAGGTGTTATGTCTTCATTGTCATCATTTGAACAATATACTTCATCATCTTCTTGTTCAAAAGAATAAAGTGAGTGAGCATTAAGGTTTTGGGATGGCTGATCAACCATCTGCAAATCAATACATTCTTTTCATTAATAAATTAAGTATCTTCCTTCATATGCTCCAGGACCATTACAAAAAATACATAATATCTCACCTAGGTAGAATTCTAGCCCAACTGGTTAGATATAACAAAATAAATTTGATAAAGAAAATTCCATACACATCTAAAAATTGATAAAGAAAAGAAATAACAAAAGTAATTAACAAGAATTCTCCAATAAACCGGACAAATTAAGAACTCTGTTCATCAAACAACCATAAACCAAAAAAAAAATTTCTCGTAATCATTTATTTATATTCTTGCACATACATAACATATGCATCAAACATGCTAGAGAAGTTAATTTAGTAAAAAAAATGAAAATTAAACAGAAAAAATAGGATTTAAGAGAATTAAACCCTGGACTCCACAAGCAAGAGCAGCAACCAAAAGCGAGCACAAGCAGCAGCCAAACGCGAGATTCTACAAACAAGAGCAGCAACCAAACGCGAGCACAAGCAGCAGCCAAACACGAGCACAACCAGCAGCCAAACGCAAGCACAACCAGCAGCCAAACGTGAGATTCCGCGAGCACAAGCAGCAGCCAAACGTCGATCGACAGCAGATCCGGCAACTAGACTCGGTCTCGATCGACGCACGAGCAGTTCCAGCAACTTCCGGTAGCGTGAGCAGCAACTTCCGGCAGCCCCAACAGCGTTCGGCAAGGCAAACCGTGAGTGTGTTAAAAGATTTGTCTGGAATCAGTGTGTGTGTGTGCGTGGGGTTTGTTTGTGCGTGTGATGCGTGTGTGGGTTTTTAGTCAATTCACTTATTTTTAATTTGTAATTATGATTTTAACCTTTCAATGATTTAACGAAACGATTTCCGTTAGTCAATTGGGGTCTGAGTGTCTTTTTTGAAACATTAAGGGGTTTTATGTCCCTTATTCAAACGTTAGGGGTCTCCGTGTCCTTTTCCCATAAATAAATGAAGGGGAAATCCAATGATCACTAGAAAGAAAGAGTCATGCAACTCAGGTTTCCGGTCTCTGTAACGGGAAACCGCAAGGTTTGTGTAATTGTCAATCCGATACAGGCAGCGAGAGACACAGAGTTCTTGGAATTGTTAATATAGAACCAAAAGGATCCAAAAATGGTCCACATCTTCATTTATAGTAAGTTCACATTCTAAGAAAAATATCCGCATTAATGTCGTAGCTAACTTTTACAGCTAGGTCACACTGTCATCGACCAAGAAAAATTGTATTTTAAGTTGACCCAGGGACAAGGTTTATCCAAGGAAATTCATGATCACCAAATGCAGCACCAAATTGCAGAGAACAAAGTCCGCAAAAGCTCGCTCTGGTGGTAGGTCCTGCAATTTGATGGATAAATATCATCTGGTGCTAAAAGAATGTCATCAAATCAAAGAAATCAATAAATGGAAGTAATTCGCTTTATTAACAAAGCACACATTTTCAGCTTTTCCTTGCATTATGTAAGTGGAACAAAAAAATGCAAGAATAGAGGTCCAATATTTTGAATTCATCAAACCATATTGGAGTTAGAACGGATTATAAGAAATTTTAATTTTAATTTTAATTTTTCAGCAGCAAATGCAAGCGGATTATAAGAAATAATGCACAGAAGAAAATTTACCTTAAATTCCTTGTTGTCCTTGTTCACTTGAATGCGTAGACAAACTGCGATCAAGATTCCAAATCAGTCTCACAAATTGTAATATCTCTATACAATAACATGAAATTTGTCCTCACAAACTGTTACATCATAGTCTACTTACCAGCAAGGACGGCCGTCCCAACACAAGAAAGTACTCCCGAAAGAAAAGAGTTGAATGGGAAGGATCCAACAATAGCCATGTAAACTACCTGTTATCCTCAGATTGGATATAAGCCCAAAAATGCATCAGAATAAGCACAAACACTAGCAGCCAAGACACAAAGAAGGTAAAATTTCAGCAATTTCATCACAATACACAGAGGGATTCTATGCAGGAATTTCTTGAATCAATTTCCATGATAAACAGCTTAAAACCCAAATAAGCAACTCCAAAAAAAAAAAGAAACAAAAGAACAAATAACTGTATTTCAAATGAATTTCAACTATGGAAAAATACACAGCAGGAAGAAATTTATGATTATTAAAACCATAACAGTTTACCAAACCGGTGCTAACTGCTGCAGAAAAAGTAAAACAATCAAAGCAACAACCCACTTGTCCCTTCTCAAGGTTCCCTCTAGACAGAATTTTACATAAATGCCATAATCCATGAAGGAAACACTTGGTGAAAACCTTTTATCATGAAATTTACAGCATGACTAATGATATATTCGCTTGGGAATACTAGATTTAGGATCTTGCATTATCAAACAAACACTGCTGGTCTAAGAGAAAGCTTTCCTCTGTAGTTATTATCATCGTTGTAATTATGTACTTTCATATGCCACTCAATTATTAGAGGCTAAGAATATGCTTGTGATTTCTTCTAATTCTTATTCCTTGTTTATAACTCAAAGCACAAGTTACTCTAGTGTTCATTAGATACAACATACAAAACACAAGGGAATTGTATTCTTATTCATTTAGTAATGAAATACAGATTGTGATACTTAGTTGATGAGGCAGAGAAAAAACAGACTACAGAGAAAATAAAAGTCAAACACTTCCCACCCACATAGGTTGACACATGACCAACTACCCAATTATTTTAAAAAACGTGCGCTAAAAAGTTCCAGCATTATCTGCAAGGGGGTTGCATTCATTCATCCAGCAAAAAAAATTAAAAAGAAAATAAAAAGAATAGAAACTTGTCCCAGTTGCTAAAAAGAAAATATCAGACATTAGATTGTGCAAGGATGATTGGAACTAGGCAACTGGACAATCAAGCTATCAAATCATGAATAAGGCACTATGATATCTACATTAAATGTTAACATCAACCAAAAAAAAAAAAAAAAATACTACTTTAAAATTTAACAGGAGAAAAATTATATTGGCTCATATACATATAATGACCTATAAGGTGGTTAAAACCAGACCCTGCCATCTAATATTCATCATTTTACCAAATACAACTTCTAATACCAGAGAGTTCAGATTTGGGAAGTAAATCAGGGAAATCACACAAAACTAGAAAAGCCTAAACAGCAATCCTACAGAGTCAACATTGTACACAATCTTTCATAATTTTAGACCTTGTTCATTAAAATTTAGCAAAATGATTTTTGAAAAACCCTTTTTTAAGCTAAAGACGCGAAATTGAATTTCGCACTATCCAAGGATCGTATATCAAAAACAGGAAAAAGAACATTTTGGCCTGCCGTCCGAAAGAGTTAAAGAACTACAGGGAAGTTTTTGCATTTCACAAATCAGACGCTTTTAGGAAGGCACAAAATTTACCCTAGCTTTTACCAGAATTTTAAAGCATATATCAACAAAAAAAAAAAAAAAAATACTACTTTAAAATTTAACAGGAGAAAAATTATATTGGCTCATATACATATAATGACCTATAAGGTGGTTAAAACCAGACCCTGCCATCTAATATTCATCATTTTACCAAATACAACTTCTAATACCAGAGAGTTCAGATTTGGGAAGTAAATCAGGGAAATCACACAAAACTAGAAAAGCCTAAACAGCAATCCTACAGAGTCAACATTGTACACAATCTTTCATAATTTTAGACCTTGTTCATTAAAATTTAGCAAAATGATTTTTGAAAAACCCTTTTTTAAGCTAAAGACGCGAAATTGAATTTCGCACTATCCAAGGATCGTATATCAAAAACAGGAAAAAGAACATTTTGGCCTGCCGTCCGAAAGAGTTAAAGAACTACAGGGAAGTTTTTGCATTTCACAAATCAGACGCTTTTAGGAAGGCACAAAATTTACCCTAGCTTTTACCAGAATTTTAAAGCATAATTAAATTACTACACACAAATAATAACAAAAAAAGGATCAAAATGATCCAATGTAAACAAACTGACGATTTCTGAATCGCCTTATTCACTAATCCACTGAAACAGCAGATGCCCAGTAACACACAAGTGAAAATGACATTTACAAAAGCAGCAGCTTACCTGAATTAAGGCAGTAAAAACTGCGAAACCCACATACAGATCGATGATCTACACACGCATTAAACAAAAAACAGAATTTTTTGAAAAAAAATCAGTTAATGTAATGAATTTAATTAGATGATAAAAAAGGCAGAGCGAAGGGTTTGTGACGACCTACCTTAAGAGTTGTGGGAGTGGCAGCATAAGCAGAGCAAAGGGAATGGAAAAGGGCTTGAGCGTCTTTGCCGGTCGATCTCGCCATTTCCTCTCTGTAATCTCTCTCTCCCTCTCTCTCTCTCCCTCTCTCTCTCTCTCTCTCTCTCTGATACATGCGCCCTCCAAGGCATAAGTTTGGATAAAATACAAACTTTAGCTACTAGGGTTTGGGTTAATTATGGAGATAGTATCAATATTCTTAAAAATTACCATAAACTTTCATTTTTTTTCTAGATTTAATAAATTTCTGTTTAATAAACTTGAAATTCGAGAAAGAATCAGACATTAACATAGATTAAAAAGAAAAATAGGGAAATTGAACAAATTTTAATGAAAACATCATTCTATGATGCCGTAATTAAAGTTATGGTATCAATAAATTATGTAAATGAAATATAAAACTTGTAAAATAAAATATAAATTTTAGAAATTGAACATAACAATTGTAAATGGAAGATAAAACGAGTAAATTAATATAAAATTAGTAAATTGATATATTATTAGTAAATAAAACATAAACTAGCAAATATAACATAAAACTTGTAAATCACTATGAAGTACAAAATAAAACATAAATTTTAGAATTAAACAGAGGATTTGTAAATGGAAGATAAAATAAGTAAATTAATATAAAGCTAGTAAATTGATGCATTACTAGTAAACAAAATAAAAACTTACAAATATAACTTAAAACTAGTAAATCAACATTAATTGTAAAATAAAACATAAGTTTTGGAAATAAAACAAAAGACTTGTAAAGTGAAGGTAAAACAAGTAAATTATTATAAAACTGGTAAATTGATATATTATTGGTGAATAAAATAAAAACTTATAAATATAACATAAAACTAGTAAATCAACATAAAATGCAAAAATAAAACATAAATTTTGGAAATGACATATAAGACTTGTAAATGGAAGGTAAAATAGGTAAATTAAAATAAAACTAATAAATTAGTGTATTAATGATAAACAAAATAAAAACTTGTAAATATAACATAAAACTAGTAAATAAAAATGAAAACTTAAAAATATATCATGAAACAAGTAAATCAACATTATTTACAAAATAAAACATGAATTTTGTAGATTATACCTAAAACTTATGGATAAATAGGTAAATTAATATAAGAACTACTGAAAAAAAGCTCACAATTATAAAATAAAAACTCATTATAATGTCTATCGCCTTATATATGTATTTATTTTTTTAATGAAATTGAATAATGCTAGTTTTACATTTATGTAATATATGTGATGTTTTATTAAGGATGAAATATATTTTTCAAAATTAGATTTTAAAAATAATATTATTTTAATATCTTTTATAATTATTGTAAGATGAGGTTATTTTGCATCTTTCTACACTTCCTCAACAACAACTCTAAACGGTCTCTAAGTAAAAAGTTTAAATTACATAAAGTATGCATAAGACTTAAAATTAGATTTAATCTATTGATATATCATATATGTGCCTAGTAATATAAGATTTTTTTTTATTTTTTTTTTACTTGATCCATATCAAGATAAATATTACTTACATAATAAATAGATATTATTATAGAAAATGGGAAAAAAGGGGACAAATGTCTTAAAATAAATATATAATTTGTGGTTAAATCAATTCAATAAAACTTATTTCACTTTTTAGTATATTTTTTGTTTAATTAATGAGTAAATTTTTTGTTTAATTACAAAAAAATTTTTTTGTTTAATTACAAAAATATTTTTTTTGTTTAATTACAAAAATATTTTTTGTAAACAAATAAAATATTTTTCAATAAAATCTATAGAAACAATGTTAATTTTTAAATAATTAATAATCTTGTATGAATTTACTAGTTTTACTTTATATTTACAAGATTTATGTGTAATTTACACTATTTATGTCTATCACGATATCGATGCCGTAATTTTTATTACGGCATTATAAAATTTTCCCGAAAACATATATAAGGACGTTTTGGATTATTTGTTAAAACTACATGAATTAACTAGATAATTAGGTCAATCGCTAAGAATTAGAAGAACATTTACCTTTGGATTTTAATATTATTTGGATTCTCTGTGTTACACTTATAGTAAGTACATGAGAATGTGAGATGATTCGAAAACCTCGTGCATGCAAAGATTAATCATATTAAAAATAATCTTAACAGCTAGCATAAACAAATAAACCATACTGCAGCGCAATTGTACTTTTGCATGAACAAATATATTATTTTAATAAACACAATGCTGCTTTTGTTTTGTTTTTAAAGCCAACCCTGGATGTAGTCCATGTATATGAAAACAAACACAGGTACGTACAAGAGTTGTAGGTAAAAGTGGTTCTGGGATTTTGTACCATATAATAATGCATGATGAATAAACAAATTGAAAAACAAGCAGTGGGGAAAGTGCTTGCAAATTCATCTCCTCGTGTAAGAAACAAACATCAAAAAGAAGAGACAGAAGCAATGTTGCAGGAAAATGAAAACTGGTTTAATAAAGAGAAAGGTATTTATTCATATATTTCTTTGAGTATATCACCAGATACTGTTTCTTGTCTTTTTCTTTATCTCTCTTTTTTTTTTAATGCAAACATGTTAAATTGTACTATTTAATAGGGTCATAAGTCGTATCGTTTGATAATGTGTCTACACTGACTTTATTAAACCACATGACTTACTAGCATGTGTGCATGAAAAAATGAGGTTGTTCATACTATAAAAGAACTAATAAATAATCATTCGTAGGAGCATGTGTCCTCATTTTTTTATTTTTGACGGTTACATGCTATTAAGTTGTGCAGTTTAATAGTTATTTTTCAACTACAAAGCCATGTGGTTTAATAGTGTGTCTGCACTAACTTTAATAAGCTACACGGCTTAACAACATGTTTACATGAAAAAAATTTGAGGGCGCTCGCATTAGAAAATGACTATACATGTCTATGCTTCAATCTAGGATCTTGAATTTGTTAAAGTTTGGGAAAACATATTAAACCACATGATTTAATAATGTAATGATATTATACTATTAGTAGCTTTTCCAAACTTTAACAAAGTTTAGGATCCTACACTAGATCAGTACTCATATATATATATATATATATATTCAAAACATTTGAGACTGTATTTTTTTGTTTGTTAGTATATTAAAATTTGTATTTTTGTCTGTTAGTGGTATCCTCAATCTGTGAAAATAAAGATGACCTCAGTGAAGAATTATAGATGCTTGTGTCTGTGTGTGTTAATTTTTTTTTCAGATTATTATAATACATTTGTATATAACAATGTAGAATTTAATATGAGTCTAAATACATATATTTCATAGTACAGCCTAAAAATTTGTGGAGTTTTATTTTGAAAATGTTCTCCCACTGGTATTTAGGAAATATATTCTACCCTTATCTAAATTCGGAAAAGCAAACACCCATAGACTCGAAATCGTAACCTCAATGGTGAGGCCATGAGTGCTATTGGTGTGCTTAATTATTAATTTTCTGATTAAAAATTTCTACAAATATATAAACTAAATTAGTTATGTAATATTTCTAAAATAACATCCAAAAGATTTCATCACAAGTGATGACTGAATGCGAGGATTGTTAAGTAATTGATTTCTATTTTTAATGGAATCTCTGTAAGGGTAATGCTTGAAAAGTGTAGTTCTAGTGAATAACCGCTAACTATTATCCCAATATTTTCATTCGTAGTAACTTATTTTTCTACTCCGTTCGACTATCAGAATGAATAAATGCCACCTCAGTTAGAAATCTGAAGGACAATAGTTCAAATCCTAAAGATAAGATAATTGTCAAATCCAGATGTCGTCGGTGTCATTTCCATATTATTTGCGGATGAAATAAAAAAGAAAAAGTTTAATTTGACCACATGGGAAGTAAAAAAAAAAAGATAAGATAACGTCTGGGAAATATCCTTATCGTTCCTCAGTAGCTTTCTATAAGTACTCGTGAAGTCATTTGGCTCTTTTCAAATTAGAAACTATACTCGTATCCTTTTCTTCAAAGAGGTATGCTATTGAGTGTAAGTTTTAAGTTCTCATCCACTAAAAATATGAAATTTTCTTTTATCTGTCTATCTATGATGATGATTATTAGCTTTATTTATTAATTTTGTTTATTATTACTGTGTTAATTAATTTGTAAAGGACTTGATGGCTATGGATTTATCACCAAAATTTGCCAACAAGAAGATTTTTGAGGGAGAAGGTGGATCATACTACAGCTGGCCAGGTACTGAATCTAATTTGCTTGGTGAATCCAAGGTTGGTGCAGGCATCCTTCTTTTGAAGCCCGGAGGATTTGCTCTTCCCCATTATGCTGATTGCTCCAAAGTTGGCTATGTTCTTCAGGGTGCGTGCATGCGAACTATCATTTAATTTTATCGTCTACTCATTTTCCTTTTTCTTTCTATATATGCATATTTTTCATATTGATTTTTGTGTCGGCCCACAATGGATTTTACCTTTGTTAGAAATCGTTAGTTATTGTTGAAATCAAATAAATGCCACCTCAGTTAGAAATCGTTATTCATTATTGAAATCAAATTATGTTTGGATGCCACTGCTTACATAGCTTTCGTATACCACCAGTCAAGCTTCTCTCGAGCAACTACACATAGAATTATAGATGATTGGTTGTTATAAGTATACAAGAATAGTCAAATTTCAACTATTCATTATTATTAATAACACATTGCATATATTTTAATTTTTAAAAGTACAAACTAAAAGACATATTAGGATTCATTTGGTATTGAGATGTTGTAGTTCCATATATATATATATATATATATAAGAAAATATTGGACTATTGACATTTTCTCCAATAACATCTTATAACTCCTATTCTTTATTTACGCCAATACAATATTTAGAAATATTATAAATTTCAATAAAACCTCAAAGACAAAAATAAACTTAATTAAAATTTTTGATCCCTTTAAACCCCATTACCTCATTCTTTATATTTTTATGGAATTCTTCAAATCCAATATCAAATGGGGCCTTTTGTTCCTTCTCTCTCTGCCCCTCTCTCTCCTATGACTTCAACACTTCACTCTTTCATTCTTTTGAAGACAATTTCATCTGCATGAAAATTGTTGGATATTATTACACACCCAAAAGTAAGAATTTAAGGGCTCGTTTGGTAGCGTTTTTTACCCATTATTTTCATTTTTTTTTCATAATACAAACATAATATATGTTTGGTGAGATGGATTCAAAAAACAAATCACAAAATAACAAATTCAGATCCAGTGTTATAACTACAAACATGAAAACGTGTTTAACATGTTTCCTAAATATTACAAACTAAACTCAAAAATAGGTTAAGAAACAAAATCCATTCTCTTCGGCAGCAACCCTCTCCCCCTCTCATCGTTCTCGATCAACCCCCCCCCCCCACGGCCATCCTCGATCTAGTCACGGCAGCAGTGCTTTCTCCTTTTCTCCCTCCAACAATATTTTCTCTGCCGCCGCTGCAACTTCGTCTCTACCGCGACTGTCCTTTGGTGTGTCGTTCTCTCTCCGTCGTGGCCGTTGCCACAAAATACGAACGCTGGCCTGCCCAGTTCCAGGGCTGCTCACAACTGGGATCAAAGATGTCACATCCCGCACCTTACCAAAGTTGAAGCGAAAAGGATTGGAATTGCCGGAATCACCATTTGAGCTTTCATTAGATGAATTCTCATCCTTCGACTTGCCAAGCTGAAATGGAGGGAACATTCCAACTTTCTTGGCAAACACACTGAATCTTGGGTTCTTGACGATGAGCCTTGAATGGGGTGTTGTATTGAGCAGAAATGAATTGGAGGAAGTACGCATCGGGGCCATGAATTTTGGATATACAAACAGAGGATAACAATCAGAAGGACACTCTCCTTCTTCGATGCAGTTGCAGTTAAGTGTTTTGTTGTATATACAACAAATCTTTGGATTGCGTACAATCGAATTTGGCATTCATTGGGTTTTAATTTGCTTGGGAATCTTTGTTGTGTGAGTTGCTGAACGTGTAATGTAATTTTCCTGCTAGTGCTGATGATTATTGATTATTGTGGAATTTATGATTGAAAGTGGAGCAGTGGATTGGTGAGTCAATGTGAAGTGTTTTTTTTTCTTTTGGCAGAGTAAATATTGTTTCTGGAAAGCAGTTAAACAGCTTTCTAATTCCGTGTCTAATGTGTTTTCAGAATGAATATTCTAAAAAAAAAATATTGGCACTTACTTCACAAAAAGTTGTTCCAAGAAGGTGTGTAATTGGATTTACATTTATTGCTGTGTTTGGGAGCATGGAATCAGAACCTTGGAATTGGAAATTAAAACTGCAAATGCTATATAAAATAATTTTCACGAGCAAGCTTCATGTTAAATACCATGCATGCTTTCAGTTTATTATCAAACTTTTTTTAATTAATGTTAATTCTAAAACTTTATCATCATGTAATTTTTTAATAATAAATTTATTTAATTTTTTTTGTTGTATTTATGTATGTATTAGCTAAATAATTATTTTATGACTACAAATATAATGTAAATGCTTAGTAAAAACTATTTTTGAAAAAAATATTACCAAACGCATATTTTTTGTTTTATCATTTTCAACTGTGTCTACCAAACACATATTACTATTTTCAGTTTTAAAATATAAGATACAAAAAATGATACCAGACGCATATTTAAATTCAAAATACAGCAATTGCAAAACACCATTTTTATTTTTATTTTTATTCTAAAAAAATACAAATTCAGAAACAATACCAAACGAGCCCTAAAGAACGCTTCTTGTTTCTATTGTGGATTCTATTGGGTATTTGGTTTAAATTTCATGTAACTTTCCTAGTCATCCCATGTTGAAGTAAAACACCTTTTACTCAACTTGATATTTGATCAATATTTTTTAATAGGATATTTAATCAATTTGAGCCTGTAACTTCTAATTTTATTTGTGTGTGGTGGTTTCTATTTTGATTTTGAATAGCATTAAGAATTTTGGGATTTTATAATAATTGGAATTTTCATAAGCCACTAGATATGTCGCGTTCCAATAAGTTTCTGATAAATTCTTTCATAATTGAAGAAAATACGAAAAATAGAAAAATCTTTGGTCAAGGAAATTGGTTGCGTTTTAAATGTGTGGGCCTGATTAGATATATTTTTAAGAGATTTTGGGAGGAGTGAAAATAGTTAGGAGAGTTAAAAATTGCCGCACAACCCAACTGCTGGGCTGTTAGCAGAAACAAACTGGCCTGTAATTCAGCGATGCAGTCCCATCGAAGAACCGATCAAAAGATCTATGGAACCATTTTACAACTTGAAAATAAAAACATTTCTACGAGATTTACGAAAAATAGAACTTACATTTGTTTTGCTGATGAAACATGTACGTGCATGCATATAATTACAATGACTATAATTTCAGCGTTTCGGAAACACTCAGTATTAAGGACGAGCCATTATAGAGCGAACTCACTCACTCACTCACTTACTCATTTGCCATCTAAATTCACAAAAATAAAATAAAATAAAAATTGAACTTATTTCTAGGAGAACAAATTTAATTTGCAGATCCTTAAGGTGCGTGTGGACTATGTTGCGAAAGGTTGGAGATATACTAATGTTATGTGAAAGAATAATGATTGAGCAATAATCTTATATCGGAAAGAATTCAATATACAGGTTATATGCCTATGCTATGAAATGATTGAAAATGCTTAGAACTAAGATATGTACAACGTACACCTGAGATTTTGAGCTTCTGGGGCAGTTGCTTCAATTCTGATGGATTCAGCTTCTTCTATTAAAGACAGGATGATGGCAATTTCCCATCATATGTCATCAATGGACTTCAGATTGCAGTTGCAGTGCATACTCAACATATTCGTAAGGTTGCAAAATTATATCCAAGAAAATTAGTCGCCTGCAACAATCAAAGCCAAATTCAGAAACAGATGAAAGAAATTGTGTACTAATGTCTACTTGTTCTTGTTGAGAAAATATGCTCTTTTAAAAACATATGTGTTTATTTAATTGTAATAAATATTTTTTTTATTAATAAAATTAATGAGGTATTTTATTCAAATATCTTAATTGCATTAATATTTTGATCAAAGTCCATTTAATCATATTATATGTATTTATGTGATCACCATGTGGATTCACAGAAGACATAAATACAAGTTATCTTATGATTAAATAAATTTAGTTCGCAGTTGATAAATAAAGTTGGGCACTTTATTTAGGTATAGACTGTAATAAATTCATTGAATGATTTGTCTTAATCATGTATGAATTTATTGATGTAGTACGACTACATTGAATAGGATCACATATGAGATTTAATTAACCTTGAAATGACTGTCAGACTTATTAAATCTCATAGGCATTGATTTTACTGTAATCTTAATCTTGAGTTAGTTATGATTTCATGATTGTAATTGTTATTCCATTTGAGTTACCAATGGGCACGACACACAATTGTGGCAAGATTACCCGGTATCTTGGTAGGAGCAATTATGAGTATTGGAGTTATGATTAACAATATAGAATTTGTGCAACACATCTCTTGATGGGTTTTCGGCACTTGATCATAGAATTTTCTGGCCAAAGTGTGTCAACATATTTAGTATGTTGAAAATGATCATTAAAGAAAACCAGTAAGTATCAAGGAACAAGATGTAATTAAATTGATTGGACAGTTGAGATATCGATTTAATTAATGATGTGGTACAAAGGATTGTGCAATAAAGAAATCAATGTGCCTTGGGACGAATTATTATTCGAGCATACAATTATGGAGGTCAATTCCAATCTTTTAGTGGAGTAGATTTAGAATTAAATAATTAGGCTAGTTTAATTATAGACCTAATTGTTATAGTCACTATTGTATGTTCCCAAATGATCCCCGAGTTAGCTCATTTAATTGACTTTGCCACTACTGGATTAATAAGCAAGATAATTAGCTATTTGGGGTCAAAAGCCTAAATATATCATTTAGTGGGAGGCTCTATTTAATTAACTTGTGAGTAAGGGGACTTATGTTATTTTACAAGGTGTGTCTCCTATAGAAAAAGGAAGTAAAGTGAGTTTTGATTTTTGATTTTTGATTTTTGGAGCCTAGGGTTTTGACTAAAGGGAGATATAAAAAGGTTTATTTTCTCTAAAGAAAAACAGAGCATCCACTTTATACAGATCAGAGAAAAAGATTTTTCTCCCTATTGTTGAGAGAAAAATTTCTCGTGCTAATTGCTTTGGTAGTGATAAAGGCGCTCACACGTCAAGTGCAGATCAAACCTGAATCATAACCTGGAAGATCATTGGTAACAATTCGTGATCTAAAAAATATGGTAGTGACGGATCTGATCTAACAGGCTTGGTGGTGACGGATCGTGATCTAGGAACTTAAATCACTTCAGCGGAAAAATCTAAATCGAATTTTCAAGGTACGATTTCTAAATTACAAATTCTTATATATCATATATGAGAACGGTCTTAAAAATGTTTTATAAAAAATTAAAAAACCATTATTTTTCCCCAACCGTTCTCTTATATATATAACTTAAAAACCGACGGATAGATAATAAAAGTGTCTTGTCACGGCTTTTTCTACGTAGTCACTCTGTATTTGTATTGTAGACATTTGTACATTAAATAATACAAACGACTTAAAAATGTAATATGCACCTTCTATGGATTTAAAGAAACAAATTACAGAAACAATAATGTTAAAGATAAAACCATCAATCGAAGGCGACTACCATTTTTATTACAAATTTCACATTGTGTAGTAAAAAGTTTTCCTATATTAGTACATTCTGTTATTTTATTTTGTTATCTCAAGAAAACATCAAAGCTAAAATAGTCCATTCATGATCAATATATAGGGAAATGAGAACAGCAACATTCTAGTAGCCAGATCAAACCACAATTTCAATTTGGAAGACGAAAACTTTAGAACCTGCAATGACTGTAGTCAAGCCTAAAATGAACTAGGTTTGTAAAATTTCACAAACCTAAGTTCATGATCCTAATTTTGTGAGGTTTTATCATGATCGCTTTCGGTAAAGGAAGTAATTCAGGATTCTTTTGAAATGTGCAGTTCATGCCTTTGTTATGAGAGATTTGGCTAGAAAGGAACCACCGTATATTTCATAGCAAAAGATAATAAGCTGTTAGAGCCTCGTGAGATAAAGTCTGCTTTTTTTGGCATCTTATTGGGCCTCAATACTAAGGACTTAGATGCTTCTTTTTTCTTCATCAATCTCAATTTAGGTTGATGCAGACTTGAATTTTTGGTTAGCATGATTTGTGCATTTGTCGATAATTTTATTTACTTTTCTGGGGATACATAGACTGGGTTTGGCATTTGTTGTTTTATGGACTTTTGATATCTCAGAGAGTTTTTGCTTGGATATATGTGTGAATTTCTGGTCTACCTAGTATCTGTTATCTTATTAAATAATTTCAGTTTCAGTTTCTTGTCAAATAAAAACAAAAGAACAAAGAAGAAAGAGAGAGCAAGTCGTTATCCTAATCTTATAAGCCATAAGACTAGGAAGTACCTATTACCAAAGAAGCCAGAACAGGATTGCTATAAAAGTTTGACTAACCCCATGGTTGTGACAAAGACAGACTTGGAATTGATGCCTTGAGTCCTTGTTTACCATGTATAGCAGATTTGAGTGCATTCTATTGCTCGGTCACAGAATTATAAAAGGCTTGTGTATAAGCCTCCTTAGCCTGCTAGAGTAACAAGCAGCACATTAGGAATAATCAAAATGGAGGATGTATTCAAAATGGATAATTCTTTGAAAAATGCATGAATAAGAAAACCAGAGGGTAATAAATGGGAATAATTTCGTCATTTCAATGTCATTTTCTTTAGGTAAACTTTTTCCACCTCTTTGCAGCCCAACCTACAACCTTGTGCCAATCGAGATAGTATCCAACTTGATGATTTCAAGAACAATAATTACCAAACAGGAAATAGAATAATAATCACTCAAAGGGTATCAGCAACTGCAAAAGTGAACGGCCATTCATGAGAGAGACAACAATTGGATCCAGATGTTTACAAACTTAGTGATTTAATAATCAATTTCTTTTTCCATGAAGAAAAAAAAAGGAATGAAAATATTTAACTATCAGAAAACTCAGATGTCCAGACTCCAAAATTTATGCCGTAAAAGACTTGAACTTCCTCCCAGTATAATCTCCATAAACTCTTCTATTTCTCTCCAACAAGGTAACACACATAATATGTACCAGAGAACAGCTCCATAAAAATCTAGCTATCTGACCTACCAAAAGCACAGTTGTTTTCTTCGAGCACTTATAACCTTTTTCAATGTATAGACCAATAAGCAATAATACAAAAATCATAAAGCAGCAAGATAGTGAGAAATGAACCATTTTATAATATATGCCAGTATATGTGAATATGCATTCATTACAAATTTTGTTGAAAGTTGTACAGTTTTTGGTTACCCATAGGGTTTTTGTTAATCTTGCAGACAGCTGGTCCACATCAACAATGGACATTTCTTGCCTTATTTTTATTTGTTTTTTAGTTTTTGTTAAAAAAGACCAGCTTGATTTTCCCCCATTCGTCTTGACCCTGTCAAACATTGAGGCTTGAGAAACTGCCGGGCTATGGCCTATCTATGCTTATGGGTGTGGTGTATGCATTTCTCCAGGTGAAAAGGAAAATCAGATAAGAAATTCAAAAGATATTTGATATATTAGATAATTGATATATTATACCAAAACAAATATATAGATCAAATCCATACAATGAAAAGAGAGATGCATGAACAAAATGTTATAACCTAACCAACCTCTTCAGGATTTTTGCTAGCAGTAACGATATCTGCAAAGCTGATTTCTGGCGCAACGGACAATCCAGCCCCATGGAAGGAGATCGCTCTTTTCTCTCCAATTTCTTTTTCTACCTGGAGATATGCGATTGAGTCAAATGAGCAAAAACAACATTAGAAAAGGATTATAGGGCACTGTCGTACCTGCGGAGGAGGGGGCATGATGTCATGACATAAGAGTGCCAAGGGATAAATATGTCCTGGAATACCAGAATGCTCCGCAAGCCTTCTCATATTGTCTATTGAAGAAGTGTAAAAGGGTGCCTAACCCCCTTATATCAGTATGAAGAATACAATGTCATAAAAGGAAAAATAAGTTGCTATCCAGTGCACAAGTTTTTTCTGTTTTGATTTTTTTCCCCCCAAAAAAAGAAAGAAAGAAGAGAAATGCAGACAAAGAAACTAGTACTTCATTTGATACTAAATAGTATCTACTTTGGTGCTTATGTAAACAAACAGCCAAAAACAACAGAAAGCAATGCATTTGTATTGGCTAAAGACAACTGTACTGCAAGCAATATATATCTAAGACAAGACTCAATTTTATTCAATCAGAAGCATCCACAGAGAATCTTTTGTTCCACTCAAATGTCAATACCAGTACCTTTTTGTAATTGCTTGTATAGAAAAGAGAGTTCCTTTTAGAAATTTGGACATCATTTCAATATCAGCAATTAGGGCTTGATTTAATACAAAAAGCAAAGCATAAATACTGCATTTATTGTCAACATGTCCACATACAGATTATAAATTGAAAATAAATGATGTCTCACGTAGTCTTCTTTTTGAAATTTAACAGCAACTTTTGTACAATTAAAACTAATGCTTTGCTATAATTATTTATTGCATTCTTAGCACAAGTGTTAGAAACTGTATCACAATTTACAGGTATAAATATGGAAGGTTCATTTAATTTACTTCAAGGATGAGACTACATTTACCACTTCTCATATATTACATTGTTATCTGTATCCCCCGAGAAACCATGTCAAGAACTTTGCAACAAGTAACCAATTAATATCCATTTTTCCCAAAAGCCATATTGGAGGAAAAAGAACACTGTTCTAGTTTCCAATTTCTTAATAGGCAACTTACATCAATATCTTTTGAAGCCTAGTTGTATGTTCTACAGAAAATTTAGCACTTACTTGAATAGTTCATGTTCAAGATTACAGTAAGAATAATGATAAAATAAAAGCTTTCGCCCATTTCTAATATATAATCAAAAGTGACTTGCTAGCCAGGATAAAATGGTAATAGCATCAGCTTTAATTTTTTTTTTTTGGGTTTCAAGAAAAACGAGTGTAGAAACTTACTGGATACCATTCTCCTGTAACAGGATCTGGACGGTCCCTGCCACACCACTTGGTGCAATCCAAATTATTTGTGATCCACCCCTAGAGTCATGTATATTGAGTTAGAAGGTCTCGTGTAAACGATAAAAGACCACGATTCAGAATTTAGCATGTTCAGAGAAATAAACACAAGCATATGACCTAATTTAAACAAAGAAGATTGACTCTGAAACTCACACATAATGTCAAGAAAACATTGGAACCAAGGCATTCAATCCAATTCTAAGTTATCTGTATATTTATGGCAGATCATTGGACAGCAACCTCCAAGGCACAGGACCAAAATAAGCTGGATGGGGCATTAGGAAAACACTTAAATTTTACAGCAAGAGAATAATCAAACATAAAAGATAAAAGGAATTCTATGCAGATTTTTTGTGAATTTTTGGACTTCTAGAGAAACCCAGAGGATAACAAAAACATGTAAGGTCATAATTATCCACCTAGAAAACCCTTAGTCATAAACTAATCGTTGCCCACTTATTACAGGTCTTACAAACCAGAACTTCATATGTTTTCAGAGAAAAATAAGAGCAAACAGTTAATTGTTCAAAAATCTAATTCATGAAAGAGGAAAACATTTTAAGATGATAATACCTACATAAGAAAATCAACCACCACAATGATCAGGGAGACATTAAAAACAAAACGTACCTTAAAAGCAAAGCCATTTCCTTCAAACTACGTGTATTCGATTTCCTTTTCATCTCAATTAGCTCAGGGACATCAAGCATGTGCTTTTTCGAGTACACACATATTAGATTCCTAGAAGAAATAAAATTAGAAATTTGCACCAAAAAGTAAATCAGTATAACAGCACAACCCTTTTTTAATTTGTCCATAATGTCCGAAAGTACCTTCCCATGCTGAAGGGCTTGCAGAGACGATCGGTTATAACTCTGTCCCCTGCTATGTAGGTCTGCCCAGAAAAATGTTGAGTTCAGTAATCCAAGCATTTTAGATAATAAATGAAGGCAATCAACAACAAACTCAGAATAGAGAATGTTGTGTTCACCAGGTTCTCAGCAACATGTGGGTTTGTCGATTCAAGCAATAAAGCAATGATAGCAGGGTCTGCTTCAGTTTGGTGGTTAGAGATCAATACAATATTATGGCCCTGCAATCATCATACACAAGTATTACTTACATTGTCAAAAAGCTACTACAAAATGACCAAAAACTACTGGAACATCTATATTAAAAAAAGGTCAAACAATGTATAGGACAAGAAGAACATCTACTAGTGAACATGTATCATTAAGTCCTGTATTGTAGAAACACTAGAGAGTTTTCTTGTCATCCCAAACGAAAATCAATATCCAAACTTAGACGTTAGATCTATACATTTGCTCCTGGTGCTCACCCTCTATTTCCGATGAATGTTTACACTATTTGTCTGGCTATATCATTCTAAACTTCCTTGTACCAATCCCAACTTTTTATTTTAGGTATTGAACTTTAATTTCATTAAGATGCTGATCCAAAGAATTCAAAATTTATCGTCCTAAAGACCTGTCGATAGACCATGGACCCAAGGATTTAAATAAAACTCATCTATTTTCTAACCATCTACCACACTAGGAACTTTATTTTTAGTGTGAGTAAGTTTAAAAGGTAAAAACAAAATATAGATAACAGAAGCTTCAAGAACCCAGAAGTTTAATCAGAGTTCGCAATCAAATTTGCACCCGATCTTATAACGTACATGAACTAAGATATTGACATATAGAAGAGCGCATAAACAATGAGCATCCTACAGCATGAAGAAAGGTAATTTAAAAGTCTTAAACTGTAAAATCCAAATGTATATCTAATTTTTCTTATAAATCCTTTAGACAAATAAGAGATCTTAACAAAATCATTTCTATATGGTGGCCATACTATATCACTACAACAAAAATGAGTTTTTACGGTGGAGTTCTAACGGCATATTATAATTACATGCTGTTAAAAATATGTAAAGACGGAAGGTATTAAAATATTCATCGTTAAAAGATTCCACTATATAATAAGACGACATATTTTTAAAAAATTGCCGTTGATTGCTTGGATAATAAATTTTTAATAGCATAAAAATATCAATCCCCGTAAAAATAGTTTTCAATAGCACGTGATATTTGCAGTTAATTAATAATATTAGAAAAGAAAAAATTAAATAAAAATGGCCGCATGTACATATCTGTCCTCTGCTTCCATGATTTCCTGTTAGGTCTCTTATCAAGTTCACCCCGAGACCTCCGCGTCCAAGCAGCTTGAATAAAAGAATCCTAAAAATATTCGGAAATAAAGGATCAGTTACCTTTCTTTTTTAATCAAGAGATGCTAGTATTGATTTATAACTTATCACTGTTAATAAATGCCAACTAACTAGCTAGTCCAATCTCTTGGCATCTTGCTATTTCTTTTCTATTAACGCTATAAAAGAGAAACAACAGTAAAGTAGAGGTCCACAAGGGAATAAAAAACAGCCAGGATAAAATCTATTGGCATCAGTACCAAAGACCTGAAATCAAATATTGCCATCACCAAGGATTGGAAGGTCTATGATTGGAGAATCCCAAGCCATGGTGGTTTTCCATGTCTACAAACTCAATAATACATTTTAATTGTTTCTGGAGAATTTCAAAGCAAATTATATCTTGAACAGATCTATATGAAATCAGGACAACTGAAATTTGTAGTTGGCAAAAGTTTGAGCACTAATGCAAATTGCAATCACAGATAAGTTCTTTTGCCAATAATGCAAATAACTTGTTTGATTATCTCTATCTTTTAAAAACCTTAGTTGTATAATATATGTATATATGCTTGTTTATGAGCTAATACTTTTGCCAAATAATGTTATCTAGTCGTGATGTCTTATTTGCAAGTTTGGGTTGAAAAAGAATTTTGATTATTTTTATTCGTAACTGTTTGTTAAAAAAAAGAGTAAGAAAAAGAATTGGTTATGTATAGCAGATTGAGCAATCTGATTCTTTGCTAGACAAATAATTAAAAAAATATGTTTTATATTTAAACAACAGATCAAAGAGGTTACAAGCAAGCACTTGATGTCATGTTGATGGATAAAAAATGGGTGAAGCTTAATAGGTTAGTATTTGAATAACTGCAGTATTTAAATATTTTATGCTAATAGATTTAAAGTTTTATTTTTTTAACTTTTTTTATATGTAGATATACTAAAGAATTTCAAGATGGAGCCCAAAAATTTGTCAACTTGGCTAGAAAAAATGCTGGAAATTCTGATAGGATTATATGTCCATGCATAAAATGTGCCTGTTATTGTCGTCAACATGTAGACACGGTATATGAACATTTAGTGATAAGTGGGATGGATCCCACTTATGATAATTGGGTTTTTCATGGAGAAGCTCCAAATACTTCTAGGCAAGATAAAGATGTGAAGATGACAGACGCTTACGAAATGTATAATGATGCTTATCTTCAAAACTATAGTGTCATAGATAACCCAAATGACTACATTGATGATACCACACCTAGGTTAGAAGAAAATGAGTTTACTGAAAAGGTGAAAGCTGCTGAGACTTCTTTATACCTAGGATGTTCAAAATATACAAAAATGTCAGCAACTGTTGCCTTATATAAACACAAGATTGCACATGGATTATCTGATAATGGTTTTAATGAACTTCTTCAGATTATTTGTGATATGTTACCTGAAGATAATGTTTTACCTGGTTCTCTACACTTAGTGAAGAAACTGCTTAAGGATTTTGACAGTGGTTACAAAAAAATCCATGCTTGTGTTAATGATTGTTGTCTCTTCACCAAGGAGAAAGAAAATTTAGATACATGTCCTAAGTGTAACACCTCTAGATGGCAAGTAAATTCTCGAACTAAGAAGATTAGGACAGGAGTACCAGCAAAAGTGCTGCGTTATTTCCCTATAATACCTAGACTTAGAAAGATGTTTATGTCATGTGAAAAAGTAGAACAATTGAAATGGCACTCAATTAACAAAAGTTCAGATGGAAAAATGAGACACCCAGTTGATTCAGTGGCATGGGATAACATCAATAAGAAATGGTCTAATTTTGCATCTGATCCAAGAAATATCAGGTTTGGGCTTGCTGCTGATGGGTTTAACCCTTTTAGTAATTTTAGCTCTGTATACAGTTGTTGGCCTATTTTCCTAGTAACATATAACCTTCCTCCATGGGTATGTATGTCTGAGGAGAACATAATGTTGACATTGTTAATACCAGGGCCAAAACAACCAGGGAATGACATTGATGTATTCTTGGAGCCATTAATAGATGATTTGATTGAATTGTGGAACAATGGTGTTCAAGTTTATGATTCTTTGAATAAATCTGCTTTTAAACTAAAAGCTATTTTAATGTGGACAATTAATGATTTTCCGGCTTATGGTAATTTAGCTGGATGTACTACAAAAGGAGAGTTAGCATGTCCTATATGTGGTCCAAACGTATGTTCTGAATGGTTAGCAAATAGTAAAAAGATGGTATATAGAGGTCATAGACGATTTTTACATCCGAGACATGAATGGCGTATTGAGAAAAAAGATTGGTTTGATGGAAAGGAAGAAACAAGACGGCCTCCTAAACCTTTGACGGGTGAAGACATTGTACTTGCCTTAAGTAATATTCAAAACAATTGGGGTAAATATAGGAAAAAGAGAAGCAGGAGGCAAAATGAACCAAAAAGTATGTGGAAGAAGAAGTCAATTTTTTTTAACTTACCTTATTGGAAGGTAATCTCTTATCATTGTTTAATACTTCATTTCTTTTATTTGTCTAAGAGTTGTTTTTAGTCATTTTTAAATTGGTTTTTTGTTTATATGTATTTGAAGCAATTTGCTAATGATAGACATTTTTAAAGATAATTGAAAAATGGATACTAAATAGTATTTTAGTTTCTTTTAATTTTTTCTTGAGCTAAATTATGAATTAAAAAACTTTATTGTGTGCAGGAGTTAGACTTGCGTCACAACTTGGATGTGATGCATATCGAGAAGAATGTTTGTGATAGTATCATTGGAACATTACTGAACATAAAAGGAAAAACAAAAGACGGAATTGAATCTCGTAGAGATTTAGTGACAATGGGCATTAGACAAGACTTGCAGCCTAATTTAAAAGAAAATAAACTTACATTGCCAGCAGCATCATTCACATTGTCAAAAGAGGAGAAAATAATATTTTGTAAGCGTCTTTCTGAGCTAAAAGTACCTGATGGTTATAGCTCTAATATTGCTAATTGTGTTTCAGTAGAAGAGTGTAAAATAACAGGTCTAAAGTCACATGATTGTCATGTGTTAATGCAGCAATTACTACCAGTAGCATTGAGAAATCTTTTACCTAGTGGACCTAGGACAACAATATTTCGAATATGTGCATTTTTCAATCAATTATGTCAAAGAGTAATAGATAGAAATGCATTGGAAAAATTAGAGTCAGATATGTATGAGACTGTGTGCATGTTGGAGATGTACTACCTACCAGCATTTTTCGATATTATGATTCACTTGACAATTCATTTAGGGCGAGAGGCTCGATTATGTGGGCCAGCTCACTATCGTTGGATGTTCCCATTTGAGAGGTAATAATTATCTCTTTTCTTATCTTTTTTCTTTTTAAATTCACTCTTTAAATAGTTAATATTTCTTTTACTTTTATATAGATGTATGAAAACACTTAAGGGATACATTAGAAATCGTGCAAGGCCTGAAGGGTGTATAGCAGAGTGTTGTCTAGCTGAGGAGTGTGTAAGATTTTGTAGCGGATATATGCAAAAAGCAAAAAATATAGGTGCACTTCCTATGCGTAACGAGGAAAGTAGTGACGAGATAATTATAGGAGGGCGGCCAATCTTAAAAGGTCGACCATTGAAAATGTCTGAAGCTATGTTAAAAATCGCACATCGTTATGTATTATTAAATACAATAGAAGCGGAGCCATTTCGAGAGTGAGTATTTATCGATCATGTATATTATTTAATTTATGTATTTAGTCTTGTAATTAACTTAGTTTGATCTTAGAATGCATATGGAGGAATTGCAGAGATCATTTAGGAGACGTAGGTGTGATATTCAAGAGCTACACAAAATGCACACTGAAACTTTTTCCCAATGGTTAGCAGAAAAGGTAAGCTAATCATTTAGTCCATCTAAGTTAACATTAAAAAAAGTCAAATGAAATAAACTTTTCAATGTATATGCTGACCTATTGTTTGGTTTATTGGTGAATAGATAAAGATCCAAGAAAGTATGGCTAATGTATCTGACACATTAAAGTCACTAGCAAAAGGGCCTAGGATGCATGCAATGTCTTTTGTTGGTTTCATTGTTAATGGTCAAAGATTTCATACAAGGGAAGTAGAAAGGTCAACTCAAGATAGTGGTGTCTTTATTGAAGCTGAAACTGTATGTAGATCTAGTGCGAAGGATAATGCTGCAGTTGTTGGAAATGTATCCTACTATGGGGTTATAAAAGATATCATTTTGCTTGACTATCGTACATTTCAAATGCCCATATTTCATTGTGATTGGGCTAACACTATAAATGGAGTCAAGCAAGATGATGGTTTCACATTGGTGAATCTCCATCAAGGACAAAATCAATGGCAAATAGATCCTTTCATATTGGCGTCGCAAGCGAAACAAGTTTTTTACTCTCGAGAAAGTGATACATCTAATTGGTATGTTGTACTTAAAGCAACACCAAGGGGCTATCACGACCTTAATATGTATGATGAGAATGTAAATTCAACTAATATGCCTATCGATGCTTCTAGGTTGGAGCCTAATGATGTGGATGGTAATGATCCTCATGTAAGAAAGGATTCTGAGGAAATTGAAATTGAAATTTAAACTATTATTATTCATTTTGAATTTGGAATTCATTGTTTATTATTTTTTATAGTGTGAATGCATATTTGATTTACTGTAGTATGAACAATGAACATATGCTAATAATGTTGTTATATTTGTAGTAACAGCTGTATTTTATCTTTTTCTTGTTCACTTACTCTTAACATGTTGTAGCTAGCATAAAGATTCATTTTTATCGTGAACACTTAATTAGAGAAAATGACTATGGGCAACGGTGGAAAGGTAAGTTTTAGAAGTGTTTTGATATAATTCATTGATTAGAACATTAAGAAATATTTTTTGTTGAACTTATAAATGTTTCCAACTTCCTAAAGGATAAGAGCAAAGGAAAAAGACCATTCCTAGCATCAAATACTGTTGCAAGAGAGGAGCATGAGATAAGGCAAAGATTAGATAGTCAGTCCAACCCACAAAGTTTCAGTAAATCATCTGAGCCAACAAAACCAGGTCTTTATTTTATTTAGTCATGAAATATTTATTTAATTATATGTTTTTCTCATGATTCTCTTTTTGTTTCTTTAACATAATAATATTTTATTTATTGTATATTTTTTAATTTGGTTGTTTTGTAATAAATAGTAATGTTGGAAGTTTGAAAAATTTAACACGTTAACAGAGAAGAAGAAAAGAGGCCCATCAAGGATGAATGTGGTGGCAACTAAAAAAAATGAGCGCCTAGTGGTAGAGTTTAATGAATATGACCAACCAATTGGACCAGCCTCCATAGTGTTGAGTTCGGGCATGGGAGTATTTGTTCGAGAGACGGTATAAATACTTCCAGATTGTTGGACCACTGTTGATTCCGAAACTAAAGAAGTGCTTTGGACAGCTGTTAAGGTATGATAGCCTTTTTATTAATTTCATTTATAAATAATAATACTTTAAAGCAACTAACAATGTTGTTTATTGTAATATCATTGCAGCAAAAGTTTATCATTGATGACCATCAAAAAGAAAACATACTTGCTCGAATGAGAAAGTTATGGACAGATTACAAATCCAGATTGTCAATTAGTATAAGGGAAGCATTTCAAATGCCTGATGCAACTAGGAAACTGAAGTTGCTAAAACCTGAAGATGTGACTGATGAAGAATGGAAGAAATTTGTTGCCCACCGATTAAGCAAAGATTGGAAAGTATGTATGTCAATATATTATTTATATTTCATGTTACTACATTCAATATATCCTATGTCTTATAGGAGAGAAGTGAAAAATTCCAACAATTGAGAGCAACACAAACAGAGCCTCACACAACGAGTCGAAAAGGCATGGCACGGACACGGGATGAAATGGTTTTATCTACTTCAAACTTGATTGTGGAATATGTGCTATCTTTTTAGATGAGGTTTTTTTTTCTTATTATCTTCTGTTTTATTGGTAGATAAAAAAGGATCCATCTTCAGGTACTAGAGTAAACGTTTGGCTTAAATCACGTACACGAAAAAATGGACAACCAATTAATGCGGCTGCTGCTGAATCAATGGTACTAATAAATACAATTGCTTGGTTTATATAACAATAATATGATATGAAATTCCATTAATATAGTCTTAGTATCTTGTAATATATGTTCATTTAGAAAAAGCTTGAAGAAATTTCTGCAATGTCAACTGAAGAGGATCAAACCTCCTTAAAGAATGATGGAATTGCAAAACTAAAAGGTGATGAGCGTCCTGGCTGTGTCAAAGGTATGGGATTTGGTGTAACACCTTCAAAAGTAGCTGCACAGGTCCAAGGCAACCGCAAAGTAAAGAAGCTTGAGAATGATTTGAAAGAACTAAGTGATCGATTTACTGAATTTCAAAATTTTTTCATGTCTAGGAGAAGATTTAGTAAGGTAAGTTATTTAAATTAATAATTAATTGTACCATCATATTTACTTTTTTCATATAATATTATTTTGATTTTTATATTTTAACAGGACCATGTTAACATTGATGACAACTTGGACAATAATCTTGCACCAACTCCCCAGGTTTTATTGGTTTCATATATTTTATATATAAATTTATGATTTTCCAAAAACAAAATTTTACTTTGTTTTGATATATAATTTTTTGTTTTCTGACAGTCCTTTGAAGATAGCACAGCTATTCCAAATACTCCAACTAATGGTGATATTTGTAAACTCTTAAATTGGTTGGGTACTGGGGAAGTGGTTGCAAAAGGAATGATAGCTGCAACAAATCCTGAGGCATTGGTCCACCATGTTCAACTTGGACCAGATTACTACAAAGTATGGGTTGATGAAGTGAATAAGCCATCATTATCTCTGGTTCGACCAACTCAAGAGTTCTTTAACTTAGGTGATGCAAAAGGGAGCACAATTGCATGGCCTATAAAGTACATCACCTTGGATTAACTCAAGTAAAGGTAATGCTAGAACATAATATGTATGTATACGTAAAAAATAAAAGTTGGGAGTTTATAAACTAGAACATAATATTTTAATTCTCATTGTTGCAGGAATTTGAAGTTCTTGGGTAAGGATTATTTCGCAATAATGAATGTTTTCATCATAGAGGACTTGATCAAGTTGCTTAATTTAAGTTCATGTTAAGGATACTATTTTTGGTACTCAGTAGTTTCTTTTCAAACAATGGCTATATTTTCCATCTTTTCTTGACAATGAGTTCTTTATATCAGATTTTTCATTACAGATTTTTTTTCTTTTTTTAATACAATTTTGTTTGGACACCATGTGTACACAAATTTGAATACAATTTTGTTTGGACAATCGTGTGTATGTTTACTTTATTTATTTAGAAAATTCGAATGTATTATTTATATAAATGAAATTAGGAATCTATCGAGGAATTAAATAGTAAGTTAATTTAAATTGCAATAGGTTAATTATATGGTAAAATTGATTTTTTCAATAGTAATGACTGTTATATAAATATTCCACAGCAAAATTTTATTATCACTGTTAAAACTTGTTACAACGGCATGTACTAACCATGCTATCACATTTTATCACAGCAGTTTCTTTTTCTCGTTAAATGTTGAACTATGTTTAGCGGCAAAAAAAAAAGACGGGGAGTAGTATTGGCCGTTGATGAAACAATCCACGGCTGGTTATTATTGCTGTGGATGGTTAAAACAAGATTGGCGCCAAAGATATAACGGGGAATAATGATGGCTATTGATGAAATTATCAACGGTGGATACCCTTCACCGTGTAATACCTTCTATAGCATAGTTAATAGCGTTGAATGTTGGCCGTTAAAACCCATAGCTTTCCACAGCTCATGGATCAACGGCATGCATGTTTTTGCCGTCATATCCCATTGACAGCATATTTCCTATGCCATGAAAAGCCTATTCTGTTGTAGTGTATCTTGCTTTCTCAAGACTGATTTCATTCCCACCTCTATATCCCTACTTCATGTGCATGATGTTGCCATTGCAACCATCATTTAAGTAATGAAAAAGGACAAAGCATATGCCACAACAGTCATAATAAGGAAGCAAGCATTTCTAACACACAGCTATATCAAAAAGCTTGACCTTATAGTAAATAATCAATACTAAAATGGTATTTTTTGCAAAAGGAATGAGTATGGAATGGAGATCCCAATAGAGACCTACAGACCTTTGATAAGCTTAGGTGTAGGACCTAGGGTTTATTTTAGTTTTTTTTTTCCGGCCATATTTTTATTCTAATGTTATGCTAAGTGTGGATATTAGGGATTTCCGTGTTCAACCTAATATGATTGAGCCTATAAATGGCCTTTGTACTAGGAGTTTGTCAGACAATTGAATAATGAAAATAACATTGTTTATACTCCTATTTTCTTTATAAATCTGATTTCTCCTCTTTCTCTCTATCTTCTCTCCATAGCCCACTTAATACTTTCTACTTATCTTCTCTTCACTCTATGTTTTCCTACTTCCTGTCCTATCTCACTATGTCTTTGTGCACAATAATTCATAAATATGGAAGAAATAGATTACAAAAATAAATTCAGAATGATGAGTCAGCAAAGAAAAAAACTCAAATAACAGAACATAAAAATGGATGCTGAAATTAGGCACCTGGTTAAGTTTTCTCTTCCATTTCAAAGAAAAGGGATACGTTGCCAACGTATGAACTTCTGCAAAAAGATGATCACAATTAGACAGTGACTGAATGGAACACAGATAATACGTGAGATTTATACATCTAAAATAGGCAGATGCAACTTGGCTTGAGAATAAAATGTGTTCTGTATCAAACTAGGAAAATGAACTTATTGTCAAATAGACCTCTAATGAAACGAGAAAAAACAATTGAAAAAGTACGCTGTTTTGTCTGTATGAAATTTAGAAACACACACTTCACATGCTTTTTCTGCCTACTAGTGCTTCAACAGATGTACTTCTCTTTATACACAAAAGGATCAAAAGAGTATACTTTTAGCAATAGTACATAAAACATATTTACAAACTCTAAACTTCATTTTAAGGGATTCTAACATTTTCAGGCTCATGTCTGTCTTCAGAATTCCTCCCAACTCCTATCACATTCCCCACATCCTTCAAAGCCTGCATCATTACAACTTTTTTAATAACAACATTCTTGAAATTCCCCAACAATGCCGAAAAATCCTCTCTAGTTTACCATTCTAGATAGTCTCATCATCTATGTTCAAGGATCTCTCCTTATCTTTTCATTGAAATGTCCCTCCATTAAAAGAAACAGCATAAGAGAAATTCCTCAGATTAAGTGGGCATTACGGTCACTGATTTTGAGGCTCTTACTCATCCAGTGCATCACACTCTTCCATTTATAGATTTCTTTTTTTTTTCAATTATAAGTTATGTAATAACTTTTTACACATGGTATTTACTTTACTGCAGTTATCATTTGAAGGTTACAAATTCAATACGTACAGTTATGTACTTATTTTCTTTTTTTTTATTAGGAAACAGACAATATTAATTGAGGAAAAAAGAATATGATACCAAATTTGAATCAGAAGTTCACAAACCAAGAACTTTCCTGCTGTGAAGGAATCCAAAAACTATACAATTTATTCTCTATTTTGAGTATAACCCATAAAAAAGAGACAAAATAAGAAAACAAAATTAAAATTTGACCAAAAGAAACATCAGCAGGAAAAACCAAATAAACAGTTGCCAATATCATATTTTTTTCCCCAACATTATCTATTTAATTAACCATAAATGTAGACTTGAATCCCAAAGGATCCTGGACATGTTGAAAGCATAACTCACCAAAGCCTTATTGCAGAATAACAACTCATCTATTGTATCACAAATTCTATAACATTCTTATGTGAGTTTGAAGACGAATTAGAACATCTAGTGTTGACTATCCTCTGAGATAGCATGAAGTGCAAAATTAAAACAACAAAATTCCATTCCAAAGGCGCATCTCAAAATTCTCAGGAAACTTTGCAAATTACATGGACATAAGCTACTGAAACATATGTGTATAAGTGTGAACAGAGGAGAAGAATAAAATCTTTTCTTATTTTTAAGTACTCCTAACAGCCAGTACAATAGGGTTAATTTATAGGTCTACACATTCCTAATTTAACTTCCTAATTTTTGGAAATATACAAATTAGTAACAGTTGTACAAATCAGACAAATTAGACAATTAATCCTAGAAATCAGGAATGTCAACTAATCTAATCTTTCCATATTTTCTACACCCCCCCTCAAGTTGGTGCATAGATATTAATCATGCCCAACTTGTCAATGAAAGATTCAAACTTTGGCCTGAAGTGTCCCTTGGTAAGAACATTTGCTGTTTGTTGCTCTGAAGGGATGAACGGCATACAAATTACTCCATTCTCCAGCTTTTCTTTTATAAAATGCCTATCAATCTCAATATGCTTTGTACGATCATGTTGAACCGGATTATTTGCAATGCTTATTGCTGATTTATTATCACAGAACAGCCTCATAGGTGCTTCAATATCTAGTTTCAGTTCTCCAAGGACTCTTTTAATCCATAACACCTTGCAAACTCCATTTGCCATGGCCCTAAACTCAGCTTCAGTACTGCTCATGGCAACCGCGTTTTGTTTTTTGCTTCTCCAAGTAATTAAATTTCCCTATAAGAACGCACAGTAACCAGATGTTGATCTTCTATCTGAAATTGAGCCTGCCTAGTCTGCATCTGTGAAGACTTCTACACTCCTTTGATCACTCTTCTTAAATGATAACCCTCTTCCAGGTGTACTCTTTAAATACTTGAGAATCTTGTGAATTGCCTCTAAATGTTCCACATAAGGTGAGTGCATATATTGACTGTAACATATGTGAAATAAAAATGAATAAGTATGAGGCGGTTAAGAAGTTAGTAAAAGCAAAAGAATAAACTGGAATAGAGGAAACATATGCACGTGTAACAGAGAGTGAGAGAGAAGCGGCCAAACCGACCTAACTACAGACCCAAAAACCTGACCCGGAACCCGCGACCTTGACCTGGCCATATCTCCCATTTCTGGCCACCGTTTCGGCTGAGCTTGGTACCAATCTGAAGCTTAGAAGCCGGTCGTCGTTCCCTTGCCATCCTCATCACCGAAAACCAACAAGAACACTGGCAGTCGAAGCTTGAAACCCATGTCTGTTTCACTCTGCTCCGCTAGGATTTTTGCCGGTTTTGGATGACACCGCTAGTTGGATTTTGTTCCCCACGACTCCCTCTTCCATTTCCGACCATCCATAGGCACCAAGAGTCATTGTTTTGCCATCGGTCGACTGTTGGAATTCACGGCTGCCGAGCTAGATTCTGGCGTCATTGCCGCGCATTGGAGCTCACCGCCGGTACCATTGAACTCAACGTAATTGGAACTTTAAGATTTGAGCTTCCTAGCCAGTGTTGACCAAATTCCGGTGACCATTGACCGGCAAGGGCATTTTGGAAATTTCACACTATGAGGGCAATTTTGTAATTTCTGAGCCTGTGGATATTTTAATAATTCCTAGAATTGAGGATTGGGTGTAATTATGATTCTGAGGGTAATTCAGTGATTTACGATTTCAGAGCATGTTAATGATCTACAGACTCAGGGGCATTTTAGTAATTTTATAGACACGGGAGTTGTCAATTATGGATAGATGTTTGTTTCAAGTTTATTGCATAAAATTTAGTCATAATTCCGATTTATGAAAAATAATTATTTCGTTTCCTTAATTTAGGAGGATCCGCGAGCGAGAACCGGTCAGCGAACGTGGACGATAACCGACCGTGAACACCATCACTGTGAGTAGAATATACAAAACCTATTTTCATAGTTAATTATGATAGTAAAGCATGTTTGCGAAATAAGTGTTTTAAATGTTTTGATTTAATGATTTCCTCGAACTGGATTTTATTCACGCATTGGTATTTTATTAAAATGTTTGGTTAATGATTTTGCGTATCGACTTTGAATAAGCATGATAGTATTTTAAAGATAAGAAAGTGGATTTAAATGTGGTATGATTTAAAAAATGGTTAAGAGGTATGTGAATATGAGTATAATGATTTTTTTTTTAAATTATTAGACAGTACCCTTCCCTCCAGATACAGTGATACAGATGAGATGAGATGAGAAGCCTTTGGGGCCTATCTGAACACACATAGAGGTTTTAGGCTGTGTGTTTGGGCGCTTTTACCTTTTGGGGTCATATGCATGTGTTATGATGATTACAGAGATACAGATATGAGATATAGGCATATATTGAGATACAAATGAGATACAGACCTTTGGGGCCCGTCTGAGTACACACAGAGGCTTTGAGCCGTGTGCTTGGGTGCTTTTGTCCCTTAGGGACTAGATTATGCATGTACAAATATGATGAGATATAAGATGGTATTTCCTTGTCTATCCGTGTAGCTCCGGGGTGTGACGTTACCCAGATAGTACGTCATTGTCCGTTCGTTGAGGTCCGGATATCACGAGATTATTTCCTTGGGTACTTGTTTGGTGATGATTTTCATATTTGTGAATTCTATATGATATTGTGATATGATTTCCATGGTTAGTAATCTGATTTAAATGTTTAATGATTTATTACTGGTTTTTCGTTTATGGTTTAATGAAATCGTATTTGGAAATGATATGATTATTTCTTTTAAAAGTAAAAATTAATTTTCAAAATTACTATTCACTCACTAATCTCACTGAGTTTTAAACTCACCCCGTTTTAATTATATTTCCCCCCCTCACAAGGAGGTTGCAGGTACACCAGACTGACCCAGCGACTGTAAATATATTTTGAGTCTTGGCCACGTGATGGTGTTAGAAGATATAAATGTTTTTGTTAGGATATCTTGGTTATCTCGTCCTGTTGGGATTGTATAATTTTGTTATATTATTCTTTTGGGATTAAGAATAAATTGAGATATTAATATTAGTTATAATATTATCTTTTGAGACTTTGGAGATATAAAACTCAGCATTTTGGTTGAGGATGTTGATCACTGGAGTTTGTTGTATATTGAATTATATTGAGAGTATTATATTCATATTTATAGATTGGGAGTGATATATATATAAAGGAGACTCTGTCGAATTTTCGGCAGAATCTTTACTAATAGAATTTTTATCAAGTCTGTTTTGATGAGACTAGATAGACTCGTGTGGGGGGCATTCGAGGCGGGTCGTTTCATTAACTTACAGCACTAATGGTAAAGGCAATATCAGGTCTTGTGTGAGATAAATAAATGAGTTTCCCTACGAGACGTTGATATCTACCTTTATCAACTGGAACTCTATTGGAAACCTCTTCTAACTTCTTATTAGGATCCACGGATGTATCACTTGGTCTGCAACCACTGATTCCTGTCTCTTCTAGCAAGTCCAGAACATACTTTCTTTATAACACAGAAATTCCCATTATAGATCTTGCAACTTCCATACCCAAGAAATAGCGTAAAGGACCCAAATCCTTAATTTCAAATTCTGATGCCAGGTGCTTCTTCAGCCTACTCAACTCATCACCATCGCTTCCAGTAAGTATTATGTCGCCTACGTGTACAATTAGTACAACCATTTTTCCACCATCTGTGTGTTTCACGAACATTGTATGATCAGATTGTCCTTGACTATATCCTTCTTTTCTAACAAACCTAGTAAATCTCTCTAACTAAGCACGAGGAGACTGCTTCAGTCCATAAAGGGATTTCTTCAATTTACACACATTTTCTTCAAACTTGTCTTCAAAACCAGGGGGTGCATTCATATATACTTCCTCTTCCAATTCTCCATTGAGAAACACATTTTTAACATCCAATTGAAACAATGACCACTCCAAATTAACAGCTACAAAGAGTAGTGTTCATATGGTATTTAGTTTGGCTACGGGAGCAAAGGTCTCTTGATAATCAACTCCATAGGTCTGTGTGAATCCTTTTGCTACTGACCTTGCTTTATAGTGTTCCAAGTATCCATCTGAGTTGTATTTCACAGTGAAAATCCACTTGCAACCAACAATCAATCTTCATTCAGGCAAATAAACCATCTCCCACGTTTCATTTTTTTCTAGAGCCTCCATTTCTTCACAAGCAGCCTTCTTCCATTCAGGAACCTTTAGTGTTTCTTGTATAGACTTAGGTATATCCACACTTGACAATTGAGAGACAAAAGTATGATAAGATGATGACATGTTCTTATAAGACACAAAATTGGAAAAGGGGATGTTGAGTACATGATCTAATTTTTTTCCTAAGAGCAATGGGAATATCTAGAAGGTCAGAATGTATTTATGGGATAAATAAAGACTCAGACTCTATAAATTTAGAGATCGTACCTGGATTTTCAGAATCAGTGTTTTTCGAATCTGGAATTGGATCAGATTCATGGCATTGAGGAAGTATCACTGCATCTTTCTTACTTTGAATTTGTTTCTCCCTAGTGTAAGTTTTCCCGAACAATCTCTCATCATTGAAGCGTGTCTCGTCTATTATCCTAGGGTCAGTTTTATGTTCAGGCACTAAGGTAGTCCTCCTATCCTCCATATTCAAGGTATTAGGATTAAAAATTTCAGTTTCAATATTTTCCTTACCATTAGTACTCATGTCAAGCTCAAACACCGAGTTTTCATTTTCTTTCCCCCCCTGAAGGATTAAAAAAACTTTGAGACTCAAAGAATGTAACATCCATTGTGACAAAAAAATTTTGTTTGTTAGGATCAAAACATTTATTCCCTTTTTGAGTAGGAGAATAGCCCAGAAAAATACATTTTACAGCCTGTGGATCTAGCTTATCCCTATTATGATTGTGTATATGTACAAAGTCAACACATCCAAAGACCTTTAAAGGTAAATCTGAAGTCAAATGTGTCATTGGAAAGAATTTTTTTAAAATTGTCAATGGTGTCTGAAAGTTCAAAACTCTTGATGGCATCCTATTAATAAGATATGTAGCAATAAGCATTGCTTCCCCCCATAAGTATTTAGGAACTTTAGTGGTGAACATTAAAGACCTAGCTACTTTTAGGAGGTGCTTATTTTTTCATTCTGCTATCCCGTTTTGTTGAGGAGTGTCATTACAAGAGCTGTGATGAACAATTCCTTTTTGTAAGAAAAATGATCCCAATATTTTATTAAAGTATTCCTTCCCATTGTCACTTCGAAACACTTGAATTTTTGTTTGAAATTGTGTTTCAACCATATTATAAAAGTTTTTAAAAACATGTTCTGATTCAGATTTTTCTTTGAGTAGATAGACTCAACTTAGGCGTGTATGATCATCAATAAATATTATAAACCATCTTTTTCCAGAATTGGTTAATGTCCTAGAGGGACCTCACACATCACTATGAATAAGGGTAAAAGGCTTGGATGCTTTATATGGTTAACTAGGAAAAGATGCACGATGGTGTTTAGCTAACTGACAAATATCGCATTAAAAAAATGACAGAAGTTTATTACGAAATAAGTTTGGAAACAAATGTTTTAAATATAAAAAGCTAGGATGTTCTAACCTACGGTGCCATAACATTATTGTATCATTAGTAGAACTGAAACATACTTTGAGATTTCAAATTTTCTGTTGCTGAAACATAGAGTTCCCATCATCAAAGTAATAGAGACCGCCATACTCTCTAGCATTGCCAATCATCCTCCCCGTATCCAGTTCCTGAAATTCACAACAATTTGGAAGAAATTTAGCACAACACTTTAAATCACGAGTTATTTTACTTACAGACAAAAGATTACAAGAGAGATTTGGAACATGAAGGACATCGTGAAGAACGAGAGTATTAGAGATAACAATTGACCCTTTCCCAGCAATTGCCGAGAGGGAGCCATCAACAATCTTAATTTTTTGATTGCCTGCACAAGGACTATAGAAAGAAAATAATTTAGAGCATCCAGTCATATGATCGGTGGCACCTGAATATATTATCCATGGACAAAGAGGAATAGTGGACACATTAAAAACAACAGCAGATTGAATATAATTACCTTTTTGGGCTAAGGCACAAGAAGAAGATATTGGATTAGTCACTTGTGTGGACTGAAAAAGTTTATACAGTTGTTCTAACTGTTCCTTACTGAATGAAGGTGTTGTAGCTGTAGTTGCAGTGTATCCCGACAGTAGAAACTCCCCTGCACCAATTCCAGTAGATGTAGCAGTGGAATTGGTATCACCAGTTACCGTAAACCCAGGCATGGTGTTTTTCACCATTACAACAAGACAACGAACAAATCCATATGGGAGTCAAGCCAGGCTTAATTCTGCCATAACTCTGATACCATGTGAACAGAGTAGAAGAATAAAATCTTTTCTTATTTTTAAGTACTCTTAACAACCAGTACAATAGGGTTAATATTTTTGCGTATCGACTTTGAATAAGCATGATAGTATTTTAAAGATAAGAAAGTGGATTTAAATGTGGTATGATTTAAAAAATGGTTAAGAGGTATGTGAATATGAGTATAATGATTTTTTTTTTAAATTATTAGACAGTACCCTTCCCTCCAGATACAGTGATACAGATGAGATGAGATGAGAAGCCTTTGGGGCCTATCTGAACACACATAGAGGTTTTAGGCTGTGTGTTTGGGCGCTTTTACCTTTTGGGGTCATATGCATGTGTTATGATGATTACAGAGATACAGATATGAGATATAGGCATATATTGAGATACAAATGAGATACAGACCTTTGGGGCCCGTCTGAGTACACACAGAGGCTTTGAGCCGTGTGCTTGGGTGCTTTTGTCCCTTAGGGACTAGATTATGCATGTACAAATATGATGAGATATAAGATGGTATTTCCTTGTCTATCCGTGTAGCTCCGGGGTGTGACGTTACCCAGATAGTACGTCATTGTCCGTTCGTTGAGGTCCGGATATCACGAGATTATTTCCTTGGGTACTTGTTTGGTGATGATTTTCATATTTGTGAATTCTATATGATATTGTGATATGATTTCCATGGTTAGTAATCTGATTTAAATGTTTAATGATTTATTACTGGTTTTTCGTTTATGGTTTAATGAAATCGTATTTGGAAATGATATGATTATTTCTTTTAAAAGTAAAAATTAATTTTCAAAATTACTATTCACTCACTAATCTCACTGAGTTTTAAACTCACCCCGTTTTAATTATATTTCCCCCCCTCACAAGGAGGTTGCAGGTACACCAGACTGACCCAGCGACTGTAAATATATTTTGAGTCTTGGCCACGTGATGGTGTTAGAAGATATAAATGTTTTTGTTAGGATATCTTGGTTATCTCGTCCTGTTGGGATTGTATAATTTTGTTATATTATTCTTTTGGGATTAAGAATAAATTGAGATATTAATATTAGTTATAATATTATCTTTTGAGACTTTGGAGATATAAAACTCAGCATTTTGGTTGAGGATGTTGATCACTGGAGTTTGTTGTATATTGAATTATATTGAGAGTATTATATTCATATTTATAGATTGGGAGTGATATATATATAAAGGAGACTCTGTCGAATTTTCGGCAGAATCTTTACTAATAGAATTTTTATCAAGTCTGTTTTGATGAGACTAGATAGACTCGTGTGGGGGGCATTCGAGGCGGGTCGTTTCATTAACTTACAGCACTAATGGTAAAGGCAATATCAGGTCTTGTGTGAGATAAATAAATGAGTTTCCCTACGAGACGTTGATATCTACCTTTATCAACTGGAACTCTATTGGAAACCTCTTCTAACTTCTTATTAGGATCCACGGATGTATCACTTGGTCTGCAACCACTGATTCCTGTCTCTTCTAGCAAGTCCAGAACATACTTTCTTTATAACACAGAAATTCCCATTATAGATCTTGCAACTTCCATACCCAAGAAATAGCGTAAAGGACCCAAATCCTTAATTTCAAATTCTGATGCCAGGTGCTTCTTCAGCCTACTCAACTCATCACCATCGCTTCCAGTAAGTATTATGTCGCCTACGTGTACAATTAGTACAACCATTTTTCCACCATCTGTGTGTTTCACGAACATTGTATGATCAGATTGTCCTTGACTATATCCTTCTTTTCTAACAAACCTAGTAAATCTCTCTAACTAAGCACGAGGAGACTGCTTCAGTCCATAAAGGGATTTCTTCAATTTACACACATTTTCTTCAAACTTGTCTTCAAAACCAGGGGGTGCATTCATATATACTTCCTCTTCCAATTCTCCATTGAGAAACACATTTTTAACATCCAATTGAAACAATGACCACTCCAAATTAACAGCTACAAAGAGTAGTGTTCATATGGTATTTAGTTTGGCTACGGGAGCAAAGGTCTCTTGATAATCAACTCCATAGGTCTGTGTGAATCCTTTTGCTACTGACCTTGCTTTATAGTGTTCCAAGTATCCATCTGAGTTGTATTTCACAGTGAAAATCCACTTGCAACCAACAATCAATCTTCATTCAGGCAAATAAACCATCTCCCACGTTTCATTTTTTTCTAGAGCCTCCATTTCTTCACAAGCAGCCTTCTTCCATTCAGGAACCTTTAGTGTTTCTTGTATAGACTTAGGTATATCCACACTTGACAATTGAGAGACAAAAGTATGATAAGATGATGACATGTTCTTATAAGACACAAAATTGGAAAAGGGGATGTTGAGTACATGATCTAATTTTTTTCCTAAGAGCAATGGGAATATCTAGAAGGTCAGAATGTATTTATGGGATAAATAAAGACTCAGACTCTATAAATTTAGAGATCGTACCTGGATTTTCAGAATCAGTGTTTTTCGAATCTGGAATTGGATCAGATTCATGGCATTGAGGAAGTATCACTGCATCTTTCTTACTTTGAATTTGTTTCTCCCTAGTGTAAGTTTTCCCGAACAATCTCTCATCATTGAAGCGTGTCTCGTCTATTATCCTAGGGTCAGTTTTATGTTCAGGCACTAAGGTAGTCCTCCTATCCTCCATATTCAAGGTATTAGGATTAAAAATTTCAGTTTCAATATTTTCCTTACCATTAGTACTCATGTCAAGCTCAAACACCGAGTTTTCATTTTCTTTCCCCCCCTGAAGGATTAAAAAAACTTTGAGACTCAAAGAATGTAACATCCATTGTGACAAAAAAATTTTGTTTGTTAGGATCAAAACATTTATTCCCTTTTTGAGTAGGAGAATAGCCCAGAAAAATACATTTTACAGCCTGTGGATCTAGCTTATCCCTATTATGATTGTGTATATGTACAAAGTCAACACATCCAAAGACCTTTAAAGGTAAATCTGAAGTCAAATGTGTCATTGGAAAGAATTTTTTTAAAATTGTCAATGGTGTCTGAAAGTTCAAAACTCTTGATGGCATCCTATTAATAAGATATGTAGCAATAAGCATTGCTTCCCCCCATAAGTATTTAGGAACTTTAGTGGTGAACATTAAAGACCTAGCTACTTTTAGGAGGTGCTTATTTTTTCATTCTGCTATCCCGTTTTGTTGAGGAGTGTCATTACAAGAGCTGTGATGAACAATTCCTTTTTGTAAGAAAAATGATCCCAATATTTTATTAAAGTATTCCTTCCCATTGTCACTTCGAAACACTTGAATTTTTGTTTGAAATTGTGTTTCAACCATATTATAAAAGTTTTTAAAAACATGTTCTGATTCAGATTTTTCTTTGAGTAGATAGACTCAACTTAGGCGTGTATGATCATCAATAAATATTATAAACCATCTTTTTCCAGAATTGGTTAATGTCCTAGAGGGACCTCACACATCACTATGAATAAGGGTAAAAGGCTTGGATGCTTTATATGGTTAACTAGGAAAAGATGCACGATGGTGTTTAGCTAACTGACAAATATCGCATTAAAAAAATGACAGAAGTTTATTACGAAATAAGTTTGGAAACAAATGTTTTAAATATAAAAAGCTAGGATGTTCTAACCTACGGTGCCATAACATTATTGTATCATTAGTAGAACTGAAACATACTTTGAGATTTCAAATTTTCTGTTGCTGAAACATAGAGTTCCCATCATCAAAGTAATAGAGACCGCCATACTCTCTAGCATTGCCAATCATCCTCCCCGTATCCAGTTCCTGAAATTCACAACAATTTGGAAGAAATTTAGCACAACACTTTAAATCACGAGTTATTTTACTTACAGACAAAAGATTACAAGAGAGATTTGGAACATGAAGGACATCGTGAAGAACGAGAGTATTAGAGATAACAATTGACCCTTTCCCAGCAATTGCCGAGAGGGAGCCATCAACAATCTTAATTTTTTGATTGCCTGCACAAGGACTATAGAAAGAAAATAATTTAGAGCATCCAGTCATATGATCGGTGGCACCTGAATATATTATCCATGGACAAAGAGGAATAGTGGACACATTAAAAACAACAGCAGATTGAATATAATTACCTTTTTGGGCTAAGGCACAAGAAGAAGATATTGGATTAGTCACTTGTGTGGACTGAAAAAGTTTATACAGTTGTTCTAACTGTTCCTTACTGAATGAAGGTGTTGTAGCTGTAGTTGCAGTGTATCCCGACAGTAGAAACTCCCCTGCACCAATTCCAGTAGATGTAGCAGTGGAATTGGTATCACCAGTTACCGTAAACCCAGGCATGGTGTTTTTCACCATTACAACAAGACAACGAACAAATCCATATGGGAGTCAAGCCAGGCTTAATTCTGCCATAACTCTGATACCATGTGAACAGAGTAGAAGAATAAAATCTTTTCTTATTTTTAAGTACTCTTAACAACCAGTACAATAGGGTTAATATATAGGTCTACACATTCCTAATTTAACTTCCTAATTTTTGGAAATATACAAATTAGTAACAGTTGTACAAATACAAATTAGACAATTAATCCTAGAAATCAGGAATGTCAACTAATCTAATCTTTCTATATTTTCTACAGATAGCATAGAAGTCATTGGCTAACCTGAAATCAACCAAAGGTCGTATATAATTTTGACCAAACATGTAATAGTCAAAAGGCTCTCTCATTGACTTGTGATAAGATGAGAACGTAAAAGGTTCCTACAAGAGCATTGTTATATTCATAAAAGAAGTTCAAATAAATTGACAATTGAATACAAAATGGTGGCAGAAAGAGCGTACATTTATGCTAAAACTAAGAATGTTGATACAGCATATGTGTAAAAATTACCTGAATGTCCAACAATACTCGATCAAATGCAACAGCCATATTTGACAATACAATCTCATCAGCCCTAGAATTTCCACTTTGAAAGACCTAAAACATATCATATGCAAGATTATTTTGATGATACATCACAACATGCAGAAAAGTATAATTACATCTTGTAAGGAGAAGCAAAACCTAGATAAATGAAGTTGTTCTCTGTTGTCATAAAAGTAATCTACAAAGAATCCTATAATAAATTTTAAGGCCTCTTTTAAGTTTTCAGAAGTTCAAAGTAATTATGGAGCCATTATAAGTTCTCCAAAAGGACTACAAGCTTTAAGCAATAACAATATATTACGAATGAATAGTCCATTGAATTTTCATGCTAATAGTTTTCTTCACGACCAAGAATTGAAATTGGTTAACCCAGTACATAAACGAAGTGGGAGAAATGAAAATAGCTAACAAAGAAAAGACACCAAAAGATACCCCAAAACAAATGATCCATGTCAAGTCCTCTCTGTAATCTCTCTCTCTCTCTCTCTCTCTCATCAACGACTTTGGTTTCACTTTGGAACTCGACCTAAGACTGTAACATATTGGGGGTAATATCGTCATTTTACCATTTGGGGCATTTATTATATTATTTACCCCTGTACTTTGGCTTAATTGTTTATTGGGCTAGATACTTTCATAATGCGTAGATAAATTCCTAAAAACTTTGGAGAATGTCAGTCAGGTACAACATTTCAGAAAGAAAAACGAAAAATGGTAAGGGCAATTGCCAACGGTCCATGTAAGTTTTAGAATTGTTTATCAGCAAATTACTTTTCCGTTAATTTTACAAGTAAAGCTAATATCCTTTTGGAAGTGTATTTACGTCAAAATTAATTTATTTGACTCAATTCAGATCGAATTAAATAAAATTTTATTTAAAAGAATTAATTCGTCTAACAGATCAATAGCACATAAAATTAAGACTTAAGCTCAAATATAAATCCCCAATAATTTGGATTACCTATTGCAATTGCAAGTGATTTTCTGAATGTTTCTTCAAATAATGTTGCTCAGCCGTGGGAATGATGACGAGATAATTATAATGTATACCGTATGGCTGGATTTTATCCTTCCTTCATTCTTGATGTTATTTAACAGTTGGAGAATTTAATTAAAGCATCGCAGCCAATACAAAGAGTCATTTCCATGCAATTTTCTCACAAGATAAAAAATTCTTACAAAATTGATTCATCCTTTAGATCGTATGTTCCACAAAGTCCAGCTCCGATATGGAGATTAGGCTAGAAATTATAAAAGAAAATTACTGCAGTGTCATTCAAGGAATTATTAATTAAATAAAGGAACTCCAAGGCAATTAAAGACGCAAAGGAACATATCCACAAGAAAAGGGAAATTCAAGAATTTGATATTGATGATGACTGATAAAGATTTATACAACATACCTGCAGATAGTTGAAACCCCCAATGATTTAAACAATGGAAGCACTACAACCAGCTATTGTTTGTCAACCTAACCTCTAGTAAAATTGGAACTCAAAAAATTTGTTCCGACAAAAACCTGTTAATCACGCTTCAAGGCCTTTGTGATGAAGGATCTTGCAAGAGCTATCATAAAGTAAGCCGAGATTGTGACTGCGATGCCTCCTATTAAAATAAGGTGGTCATAAGCACCATTTTGGATAGTGTACACCCGAAGTCCAATTGTATTCCAATTGCTCTCTGTCGACACTGGATCCACCGATCCCATGGAATCCGAGGATTTTGGGGGTAAAACATTCCATGTTCCAGATTCAAACGTCAATCGGGTTGAATACGCCAGAACATATCTGTGGTCAGCAACATTTAGACTTGGAAGAAAATGCTAAAAGTCAAATATATTAATAAAATTAACCGTTATTATTTGCAAACCCACTGCCCAATTCATCATGTCTAGCCAAAAAAAATATTATGCTTATAAAGGCATGGAATATTGCATACAAGTACAATAAGCACACATCAATCACGGTATGCATTAGCAATAAGTGATTTTGTCCCACAGAAAGAACATCTAGCCACATAACCTGATTGTTTCTCATTTCCTAGAAAACGTAAAGTCTTCATATGATTATCCAAAATCAAAGAAGGATCAGTTGTTCAATGGACGATTGATCAGCATATGTGCATTGACAGATTTGATCTGACAACCCACCATAAGACCCACGAACATACACAAAGAGGTCATAAAATCACAATGGTAACGGAGGATGCTTAAGAGCTAAAATTTCAAAATATCAGTAAAAGTTATGATTAGGCACAACCTAAAATAGACGTTATCTAGTTATTGTTAGAATAAATACTTTTCAATCCTATATGAACCAGCTTACACCTTCGAAGCAATTTAATCATGCTTCTTGCTCAGTAGCCATGTCAAAATACCTGTCAGAGTTAGTATCGTCTAGTAAGAAAATACCTAGTTGTGGAGATGACACAAACTCCCTTGCCATTTATTTCTACTCTAATGCAAACTTCATCTTCAATAGTGCAATCTTTTGAACAACTAGAGCTAGTATTCTCCTTGGGAGTAGATGTTCTATCAGCTAGAAAATTCCAAACAAACCTGGAAACATCATCGACATATCCAAGATAAAGTTTGAACGAAGGTTCCCCAACACCAACACCAACATAATGACTTGGGCATACATTAGCAGGTGCTATATAGTTCTTAACCATCTCACAAGACAGACCCGGTTCGCAGCTCAATAGGCAACCTATAATCTCTTCTTCAGCTAGAGAGGTATTCACATTAATGGCACCCGGAATAGAGCTATGCATATCGTTGTTGTCACTTGCAAGAATGTAAAGGGAACGGCCAATGAGAGAAGGAGCTGCCACTACAGCATAAGAGTTTATATTTGCTACACCAAAGAATACAAACAGTAGAATTATGAGATTCAATGAAAAAGAAAAATCATAAATGAAAGAAGAAAGGGATATAAGAACATCAACAAGCTAACCCATATCATGAAGGTGTCTATGGTAGAATTTGTTGGTGAAGGCTGTATCAAAGTCCTCTAACAACAATCCCAGACGTAAAAGAGTTCTGTTAAAGAGAGAGAACCAAATATAGCTAATATGTTATAGTTTTTAAACACAATATAGCTTTGATGCAAGTAACAACCAACTTTCATTCCTTAGCATTGTCATCTTGTTACCATTTACTTACTGAACTTCGGAGATAAGAACCAGTACATAAAAAGAGTTGGAGAATTGAAAATGGTTAACCCAGTACATAAAAGAAGTGGGAGATATGAAAATAGGTAACAAAGAAAAGGCACCAAAAGATACCCCAAAACAAATGATCCATGTCAAGCCCACTACTGAGTCAAGCGATCTTGCAATTGAAATCATAAATGCTTCCATGGAAAACATGACATCCAAGGTCTACTTTTATCAATGCAGAAGTCTCCTAGGACATCATTCAATCTAAAGCCCTACGATAATGTTAAGGAATAACAGAATGCATGCCAGTTGTCATTTTATGATTGGTCAATATGTTTAAAGGCTGTTATTTTGTATTTCAGTTTGTTATAGTTGTTTTGGAGTGACTTTCACATGTATATATAGAGCTGGATCTATTTGTTTAGTTGGTTAATAAAAATGATAATAAATTGAGTTTTTCTTCTTTCATTTTCTTGCTTATTTTCTCACGATCCAAACATCATATCTTTCTAATATAGTATCAGAGCAAACAAACATGATTAATTCAAGTCAAGCTTCTGCGTCTGTCACTTTCAACTTCATTCATCCAGTTAAGCTCGATAGATCAAACTATCTAGTGTGGAAAGCTCAAGTGCGTGCATCAATAATTGCAAATGGACTTGAAGGCTTTGTTACTGGTGATAATGTTTGTCCAGATCGATATCTCAACTTAACAGAGGGAGAATCAAGCAGCTCAGCAGTGCTAATTTCACGGAGGCAAGAAAATCCAGAATACATTGTCTGGATGAAAACTGATAAGCTTCTTCAAAGCTGGATGCTCTCATCAATGGTAGATAATGTACTTATCATGGTGATTAATTGTGAATCTTCACTTGAGCTGTGGGAGAGGCTTGGTCAGATCTTCATGTCTCAGTCGAAGGCCAGATTTCTGCCATTGAAGTTGCAGATCCAATCAACTAAGAAAGGATAACTCTCTGTAAGTGACTATTTCAATAAAATGAAGAAGATAGCTGACAGTCTAGCTATTGGAGGTAATGCACTGTCATCAAATGAGTTGATTATGCACTTACTTACTGGACTAGATGATAGTTATGAATCTCTTGTATCTAATATTCTCACTAGACTTGACAAGGAAGAACTTACTGTTGAAGAAGTATATTCAATGTTGCTTAGCCATGAAACTAGGTTGGAGATGAGTAAAGGAAAATTACAGAATGAATTAATGCATGATATGACTGCTAATTTTGCTCAGAAAGGTCAGAATCATAACAAGAATAATTTTGGAACTCAGAAAAATCACAATTCTAGTCGAAATTTTGGAGGCTTTACTGGAGGCTATGGTGATAATAGAAATAATTTTGCTGGTTTTAGTCCTGGTAAAGATATAGTTTGTCAGATATGTTTTATCCCTGGACACTCTGCATATTAGTGTAACAATAGGTTTAATCAGGGGTTTGTTCCAAGGAACAAAGGTTTTGGAGGTTTTAGGTCCAGAGGAGGTCAAAACTATCAAAATTTTAAGACATTTACTGGAAATGGCCAGAACAACTATCAGAGTTTTGGCAGGGGTTTTGGGTCTGGCTATCCAAGACAGGCAGCACCATTCCAAGGCTATATGCCTATCAAGCCCCAAGCTTCATTTATCCTCAGCAAATGCCAGAGTTTCAAGCAAACAATGGAAATTATCATCATGGTGTATTTCCTGGATCAGCAGCAAATCTAATGTTTGTAGGACAAGCTACTTCCTTTGCACCAGTAGCTACTTATGGTACAGTTGCAGATTCAGCCTGGTATCTTGACTCTGGAACTACAAATCATGTAACTCAGGATCCAGGTATTTTTGTTCACTGCTCAACTTACTTTGGAAGTGATAAATTACATGTTGGAAATGGTATGGGATTAGCTATTGAAAGCATTGGTTCTGCTGTTATTCAGACTCTTTCCACATCATATCTTTACCTGAATAATATCCTACTTGTTCCAGCCATAACCAAAAATCTACTTAGCATTTCTAAACTGCTAGCTGATAACAATGCCTTTATTGAATTCTATGATTGTGCTTGTTTTGTCAAGGCCAAGAATACAGGGATCATATTGCTCAAGGGGATTGCTAGAGGAGGACTTTATCAAGTTGAAAATCTTTCTGCAGTCTGTGATAGTTCAAAGTTTCCAGTTCCTGTGTCCAATTTGTCTAAGTTTGTCTCAATTTCAAAAACAAATCCAGTGTCAATGTTTGCTCAGTTTGATTCTTCAAACACTTTGTCTCAACTTCAAGTACCTGTAAATGACTTTCAATTCAATAAAACTGCATTTATGACTTCTGCTGTTTTTAACTCAAAGAGTGGTGATTGTAATCTTTTGCACAAAAGAATGGGACATCCTACTGTCCATGCTTTGCATCAAATTATGAAAAGACTGAATTCAAATTTTCCAATTGATAAAACAATCAAACCTCAATTTTATAATGCATGTCAGTTCGGGAAATGTCATATGCAACATTTTCCTTCCATAGAAACTTCCACAACACAACCACTTTAACTTCTTCATGCTGATCTCTGGGGACCAGCTCCTATTTCATCTTCTCAAGGCTACCATTACTACCTATCAATTATAGATGACTATACTAGGTTTACATGGATATTTTCTCTTACAGCCAAATCAAACACCTTGTCAGTATTCATAACTAGTATTCACAAACTTCAAACATATGATTGAAAATAGTCTTGAGAAGAAAATTAAGTGCCTTCAAACAGATGGGGGGGGTGAGTTCAGATCTTTTGTTCCCTATCTTGCTTCTCAGGGTATTCAATTTCGCCATCCTTGTCCATATATTCATCATCAAAATAGCAAGGTGGAAAGAAAACATAGGCACATTGTAGAAACTGGATTAACCCTTTTAGCTCAAGCTCACCTTCCCTTGAAATTTTAGTGGAATGCTTTCCATACTGCTGTTTATCTCATTAATAGAATTCTCACACCTGTTTTAAATAACAAATCTCCTTTTGAAATGCTCTTTCACAAAATACCAGATTACACAGTCATGAAGGTTTTTGGATGTTCTTGTTATCCATATCTAAGACCTTATAATAATCACAAATTTGCTTTTAGAAGTCAGAGATGCATATTTCTTGGTTATAGTTCACATCATAAAGGGTATGTTTTCCTTCATTCCTCATGGAGAATTTACATAAGTAATCATGTTGTTTTTTATGAAACAACTTTTCCTTTTGAGTCTGGTGTTGATTTTTCTTCAGCTCATCATTCTTGCTCATCCTTGTCTTCACATTCTATCAATCCACAAGTTACTTTTACACTATCACAGTCTGCATCTCCACTTGATGGTTTTGCTTTACAATCCTCTCCAGCAGCTGATCTACTCTCCCATTCATCTTCTTTATCCTCACCTGAACCAAACACTCAATCTCAGTCCACTTCCTCAACTCCAAACCATCATTTATCTCCACCTCTTCCACTTGTTCAAGGACATCCAATGGTCATAAGATCTAAATCAGGTATTTTTAAACCTAAAACAACATTTCTTACAACATCCTCATCACCACCACATGAACCATATTCCATATCAGAAGCATTGGCTGATCCCAAATGGCTTCAAGCCATGAAATTAGAGTATCAAGCACTGATGGATAACAAAACTTGGATATTGGTTCAACCTTCATTTCCAGTCAAGGTCATTGGTAGTAAGTGGGTTTATAGGATAGAATACAACCTTGATGGCAGCATTTCCAGATACAAAGCTCGTCTGGTTGCTAAGGGTTTTTATCAAACTCAAGGCATTGATTTCAATGAAACCTTTAGCCTTGTGGTGAAAGCTTCACTGTTAAAGTCATCTTGAGTTTAGCAGTTTTAAATCACTAGACTTTAAGACAGGTTGACATCAACAATGCTTTTCTTAATGGTCATCTTACTGAAGAGGTTTACATGGAACAACCTGCTGGTTTTGTTGATCAGTCCAGACCACATCACATTTGCAAGTTACAGAAGGCTCTTTATGGTCTTAAGCAGGCTCCAAGAGCCTGGTTTGACAAGCTGAAACATGTGTTAACAGTACAGTGGGGTTTTCAAAACTCTAAATCTGATACTTCTTTATTCTTCAAAAGGGTTCAGAGTCATCTTTTGCTTGTCCTAGTATATGTGGATGATATAATTGTGACAGGGTCTAGCTCCTATTTGATTCAGCAGGTCATCTCTAATCTTCAATCAACTTTTGCCCTTAAGGATCTTGGGGAGTTGAATTATTTTCTGAGTATACAAGTTGTTAAAAACAGCTCAGGTCTGCATCTTTCTCAATACAAGTATATAGTTGATCTTCTTCATAAAGTCAACTTGCAGGATTGTACTCCCTGCTCTACTTCTATGGCTGCTGGTACATCTTTTGCTAAATCTGATAGTGAGCTGTTTGATAATGCTTCTCTGTATCGAAGCACTATTGGTGCATTGCAATATGCCACATTAACTAGACCTGAAATACCTTTCTCTGTTAACAAGTTGAGTCAGTTTCTAGCTGCTCCAACTGTGAATCATTGGCAAGCTTGTAAACGAATTCTCAAGTATCTTAAGGGTACTTTACATCTTGGTTTACAGTTCTATAGTCATGGAGTTCAAAATCTTGATTGTTTCAGTGATGCTGACTGGGCAAGTGACAAGGATGATAGGAGGTCCATTGCTGGCTACTGTGTTTTCTTAGGTCCAAATTTGGTTTCATGGTGTTCCAAGAAACAAGCTGTGGTGTCCAGGTCAAGTACAGAGTCTGAATATAGAGCTCTAGCTCAAGCAGCTTCTGAGGTTTTGTGGATCAAATCTCTGTTGACTGAGCTTGGTGTTTCACTCATCTCAACTCCAGTAATCTGGTGTGACAATCAGAGTGCAGCTGCATTAACTAGCAATCCTAATCCTAAGTTTCATGCTCGAACTAAACACATTGAGCTAGATGTTCATTTTTTGAGAGAAAAAGTTGCAACTTAGAGTCTTTAAGTCAGCTACATGCCCAGTTTAGATAATACAACAAACATTCTTACTAAAGCCTTGGCTCATAAACCTTTTCATTACTTATGTTCCAAGCTCAATCTTAGTTCCCCAGGTTGAGCTTGTGGAGGGATGTTAAGGAATAACAGAATGCATGCCAGTTGTCATTTTATGATTGGTCAATATGTTTAAAGGCTGTTATTTTGTATTTCAGTTTGTTATAGCTGTTTTGGAGTGACTTTCACGTGTATATATAGAGCTGGATCTATTTGTTTAGTTGGTTAATAAAAATGATAATAAATTGAGTTTTTCTTCTTTCATTTTCTTTCTTATTTTCTCACGATCCAAACATCATATCTTTCTAATAGATAACATTAAATAAGCCAACTCAACTGAATTAGAGTATGTTTCCTCACAACATTCAATAAGCCAAATAAAACAGTACAAATTAACCGAATTCATGTACATGTTGTTGCTATTTCTTAATCAATTGTTCATTTGTTTCCCAAAAAAGGTCAAAAAACAACGTTAGGGTAAGTATCAAAGTTAGAGAGTTCTGGTCAAATTTTCTCATCCAGATATACTTTTCTATATTTAACTGAAATTAGACCTTCCAAAAAATTAAAAAATGATTCAAAAATTTAAAAAAATGAAACACGGAAATTTTCCCAGACTAAAATTCAATCTTGGTGTTCTCTCTTCACTTCACCTGCTGGTAACTGCCATATTTTGATTATGTTTTTTCACCTTTTGGCCTCTGTCATTTGCATTGGAGGTGCTGTGAGTATTGGGATGCCTTCGAACTATGTATATGTTGTTGGATCAAGCAGGGGATGGTGGATTCTTTTTTGAGAAGTTTCGATGATATTTGGGAACTTTCATTTATTCAGGTTCATGGAGAACATAGGAGTCGGATTTTGCCTCCGTTCATGCAATTTACCACTTACATTTGTTGCTTCCTACTAGTACTTTTAAAATGCAGATACAAATTGAATCTCAACATTTCTTATCCTTTAGTTCTAGACTATTTTCTTTCTGAAATGTTGTGACCACTTACATTTGTTGCTTCCAACTATTACTTTTAAATCCATATACAAATAGAATCTCAACATTTCTTATCCTTTAGTTCTAGACTATTTTCTTTCTGAAATGTCGTGACCATGATTAGAAACTTAAAAACCCAACTGCGGTTCGCCTTCTACCACAGTCAGCCTCTTGTCCAATCAAATGCTCAAACTTACTGTAGGACTGAACAGTTCAGCTATGATTACATTAGCTCTCTCTGCAAGCAAAACCTGTACCATGAAGTTCTTGTAGCATTTGACTTCTTGCAAAACAATGCAAACTTCAGGATACGACTTAGCACTTATGCTGATTTAATCTCTGTATGTTATTCTCTGAGATCTCTACAACTTGGAAGAAAAGTCCATGATCATATTTGATCGTCCAAGTGTCAGCCATATGTTGTTCTACATAACCATATTCTTAATATGTACGACAAATGTGGTTCATTAGAGGATGCTAGAATGGTTTTTGATGAAATGCCGCATAGGAATGTTGTCTCTTGGACTGCTATGATTGCTGGACGCTCTCAGAATGACCAAGAAAATGAAGCGATTGAACTGTACATACACATGCTACAGTCAGGAGCTATGCCAGATCAGTTTCCCTTTGGAAGCATAATAAGAGCTGGCTCTAGTCTGTGTTGTGTTGGCTTAGGAAGACAACTTCATGCCCATGTCATAAAATCAGAACATAGTTCTTATCTTATTTCACAGAATGCTAATTGCAATGTACACAAAGTTTGATCAAATTTTGGATGCATGGAATGTGTTTTCTAGTATCGCTAGAAAGGATATAACTTCATGGGGTTCAATGATTGCTGCATTTTCCAAACTTGGTATGAGTTAGAAGCTTTGAGTTGTTTTAATGAAATGCTCCATCATGGTGCTTACCAGCCAAATGAATTTATATTTGGCAGTGTTTTTAGTGCTTGTAGTAGTCTCCTACATAATGAATGTGAGAGGCTGATACATGGTATATGCATAAAATTTGGTTTGGGTAGAGATATTTTTGTCGGATGTTCCCTTTGTGACATGTTTGCCCGATGCGGTTTGTTAGATTCTGCAAGAATCGTATTTAATGAGATAGAAAGCCCTGATTTTGCATCATGGATTGCAATTATCGCTGGGGTTACTCATGCTGGATGCATGCATGAAGCTGATGATTTTATCAACCAAATGGCTTTTGATGCTGATATCGTGGTATGGAAGTCTCTGTTAGCTTCCTGTAAAACCCATGGGAATGTTGATGTCGGAAAACAAGCTGTGGAGAATATTTTGAAAATCAATCCTACAAATTTTGCGCTCTTGTATTGCTTTGCAACATATATGCTTCTTCCGGAAAGTGGGAGGAAGTCGCTATATTAAGAGGCTCAATGAAAGGAAGGGGTGTGAGGAAAGTTCCTGGTCAGAGTAAGATCAATGTGTTCTCTGCAGAAGATGGAATGCATCCAGAAAGGGACAAAAAAACTACAATCTTGGAAGAGCTCTGGTTGCAGATGCTGGATGAGGGTTATGTTTCAATCCAGATGTTGGCTTCAACTGAACAATTACAGTGGTCGAACAAGCTTCCTCCTCACTATTCAAAAAAATAGAATGTGGTTGGCCAACCAGGAAAACTTTTTTAAAATCTTTTTTATTGCATTTTTTATACGCTTTTTATTGCATTTAAACTAAAGATTTGTTAGTGACATAATTATTGAAAAGTGACTACAATGAAGGATTTTCCAATACTAATGGGCATGTTTTCTCATGATAGTTTGAATAACAATTTCCTGAACTCTAGCAATTTGCTATTTTATTTTAATAATCAATTTATGGTCTGAAATATTAATTGTTGATTGATTGTTTTTTTTCCCCTTTTAGCTTTTTTGGCAGGGGAATATTCTTGTGTGATTGACAAGATTACTAGGCCCGCTCTTCCTGGTACTTTATCAAAGCCTCGTGGCTTCAATTTCTTATTGTCTTGATGAGTTTAAGAATCATTTTATTCATTGCAGGGGATTTTGTGCTTTCTCTAAGACTCGAACATGGAATTTGGATTAGGGAGATAGAGCTCTAAACATGACAGGTTTATAGATGATTCTCAATTACAATTGGTATATGTGTTCGACTACAATGCCGTACTGATAACAAATTCATAGCAGCCCATGGCTTCATGTTTTAAGACATTAACTTAGTTACAACTCATTGACATGTGTTACAAAGTTCATGAGGATACTGGCACAGGATGATAGCCGTTTTCTGGTTATATTATCAGGCAACTGCTCAACAGTCAAGAATGTAGACTGATAGGCAACATCTCATTATAGGCATGCACTCTTGAAGACCACACTTGAGGAAATCTTCTAAGGTCCCATAAACCTAACTATGAATCATTCATCCTCTTCGTGTAATGGCTTAGATCTTCTGTTCAATTATTGCTGCTGCACCTTGCTTGTCACAAGTTTGCCACGGCCTACAGCTACTAAGGTAAAAGCATCTTCATGTGTTTGTGCATGTTTATTTGACAAGTTGTCTTCTAGTGATCTTTGTTGCCCGCTATCAATGTGCTAAGATTTATTTATCATTGTATTTATCAGCATAAGTAACAAGAAAGTCATATGATATGCAAGTGATGTCTAATATGAAAATATCACGGTAATAGTGTATATGGAATTACAATATCACCACTCAGAAGTTTGTCCACATTAGTCAATTTGAACCATCTAAACTTGGGCGTTTCTATTACTGATAGTTGTTGAGTAATGAAAAGTATCAGCTCGACCATGCCCTCATCTCTCACTCTAGGGCGAATCTCCTCAACTGAATGACCCAAGAAGAATCTTGGTAAAACGTCTTATACAGGCATGTGCCAACTAGAGACGAGCACCAACCAGAGAAATATATCGACCAGAGATATATATCGGCTAGATGCTCATTACCCAAAGAAATGGCACACGATCTCATGAAATCGCGATAGTTTCGCTATGCCCTGAACCGTTGGGAAGGACATGACACCCCACGTTTACCCACAATCCAATAGTTGGAGACCAATGGGGGTCTGCCATCACTCGAAAAAAGGGGGCATGAAGAATACGCGGAAACGTGGGGTAACGGCTATAAGAAGCCAGAAGACCGATGAAAAAAAGGGACAAAAAAATTGAGAGTAAAGGGAAAGCTTTGCCAAATTGAAACCAAATTACATTACAAATTTTTGAGAGCATTACAAGAAATCATGCAACTTAAATTACATAGTTTTCCCGTAAACACCTTGTGCTAACTTAAGCATCGAATGGTTTACGCCGGTAAAACTACCAGCGTCTCTGATCAATTTTTGTGAACGCAGGCTTAAGAAGAGGAAAAAGGGTGATTCCAACCCCAGGGACTCAAGCAATCGGTGAAACAGAAAGAAGGTGAAATCTTCTCTATCGACCATATAAATGTTAGTGAAAAGATCTTGTCGGGCAAAGGGCGAGCAGATTTTAGTATCAACATTTTGACGCCGTCCGTGAGGAGCTAGATAAAAAACTACCACCAAGTTAGTAGTCATCAGAGGATCAGTGAACGATCGGTTATGGATGTGTCAAGGAATGATGCCCTAGGGGGCGACAATGAAACCGGTGAAATAATCACTCTCCGAGAGATCGCAAATAAAGCTAGAGAGAGGGTGATGCAAGATCGAATAGAATGGATGGAGAAGCAAATTGAGACTCTCATGGCCATATTACATGAGCTAAGGGATGAGCGGAGAAGGGATTGTGAAACCACCGTGGCGAGGGATGAAGTCATGGCAGAACCTAGCCTGCAGAGGGGTAGAATCGAGGAGACCCCTCCACTGGTAGACCAGTACACCATGCGAGCAAAGAATGAGGTTCTAGAGATTTTCGCGAAATTAAAGAAATTGGTGGAGACTCAAACTGGCAGAAAGATCAAAGTATTACGATCTGATAATGAGGGTGAATATACTTATGATCCATTCTTGCAAGTATGCCAGAACGAGGGTATTAAAAGACATTTCATGGTGAGACATACTCCGCAATAGAATGGTGTGGCTGAGCATATAAATCGTACTTTACTGGAGAAAGTACGGTGTATATTATCTAATGCTGGTTTAGATAAAAAGTTTTGGGCTGATGTTGTGAGCTACGCAAGTCACTTGATAAACCGGTTGCCTTCTGCTGCAATTGGAGGTAAAACTCCTATGGAAATGTGGTCTGGAAAGCATGCACAAGACTATGATTCCCTTCGTATATTCGGGCGTCCAGCTTATTATCATGTCAAAGATAGTAAATTGGATCCTCGTGCTATAAAAACTATCTTTGTGGGATTCAAAGGTGGAGTAAAGGGCTTCAAGCTTTGGGATCTCGAAGACAAAAAGTTTGTATGTAGCAGAGATGCCACATTTAATGAAGCTTCAATAATGAAAGCTTCAAGTTCTCAGCAGGTGGAGAACAAGACCAAAGAGTTATAGTAGCGGGTGGAGTTTGATGCAACTTCATGTGTACCAGTTAGTTCTACATCAAAAAAGGGTTCAACTATGGAGGTGACACCCAGAGTTAAAGAAAATGTTGTTTCTTCTGATGTCCCACAAAATGAAGAAACAATTGATGATGTAGATAATGATGATTTTATAGCAACAAGGAGGCCAAGAAGAGAGATAAAGAAACCCGGATGGCTTACTAAAGACATGGTGGTAGCCTATGCACTTCCAGTTATTGATGATGACATCCCCAACTCTTTCGGGGAAGCATTATGCAGCAGTGAAAGTGATCAATGGAAGTTAGCCATGGAAGAAGAGATGAAATCTCTCCATCAAAACCAGACTTGGGAACTTGTAAAGTTACCAAAGGGGAAAAAGGCTATTAGGAATAAATGGGTCTACACCAAGAAGTAAGGATCTCCAAATCAATCAACTCCTCGATACAAGGCAAGACTCGTGGCAAAAGGTTTTGCTCAACAGGAAGGTATTGACTATAATGAAGTTTTCTCTCCAGTTGTAAAACATACTTTCATTCGTATCCTACTTGCCTTAGTTGCAGAATATGAGTTAAAGTTGGCTCAATTGGATGTTAAGACGGCATTCTTACATGGACATTTGGAGGAGGAAATCTATATGATTTAGCCTTGTGGTTTCAAAGTTGCTGAAAATGAGAATCATGTGTGTAGGTTGATTAAATCTTTGTACGGACTGAAGCAATCGCCAAGGCAGTGGTACAAAAGATTTGATCAATTTATATAAGGGCAAAAATTTACTAGAAGTGAACACGATTATTGTGTTTACTTTAGAAGACTGCTAGATGGAGTTTTCACTATTTGTTACTCTATGTTGATGATATGTTTATAGCTTCGAAGAATAGAGATGAGATCGAAAGATTAAAGAAGCAGCTGGCTTCTGAGTTCGAGATGAAAGACTTTAGTAATGCACAGAGAATACTTGGGATGTAGATTCATAGAAACAAGAAGAATGAGAGCGTATGGTTGACTCAAAAGTCTTATTTGAAGAAAGTGCTAGAAAGATTCGTCATGGATGACAAAACGAAACCGGTATGTACACTTTTAGCTCCTCATTTCAAATTAACTCTTCTTCATGTCCTAGATCTTAAGAGGAGCGCGATTATATGGCTCGTGTTCCATATGCTAGTGTTGTGGGTAGTCTTATGTATGCTATGGTATGTACAAGGCCCGATATATCTCAAGTAGTGAGCATGCTTAGTAGATACATGCACAATCCGAGTAAAAATCATTGGCTTGCGGTAAAGTGGATTCTCCAATATTTGAATGGGAGAGTTGATGTTGGGTTATTGTTCAAGAAGGATTGTGGTCAACAATGTGTTGGGTATTGTGATTCTGATTTCGCCGGAGACCTAGATAAGTGAAGATCAACAACTGACTGCGTATTCACATTGGGTGGAGGTCCGGTTAGTTAGAGGTCGATTTTATAATCGACAATTGCTTTGTCCACTACGGAAGCAAAGTACATGGCAGCAACTGAAGCTGTAAAGGAAGATATTAAGTTGAAAGACTTGTTAGGTGATTTAGGAGTAATCAATGAGAACATTGCGGTCTTTTGTGATAGCTAAAGTGCGATATTCCTTGCGAAGAATCAAACATATCCCACTCGGACGAAGCACATAGATGTGAAATATCATTATGTGAGGGAGATTATTGAGGGTGGTGATATGTTGTTCAAGAAGATTGATACAAAAGATAACCCATAAGATATGTTGACAAAGGTAGTTTCTGGAGTTAAGTTTCAACATTACTTGAAACTAATTCAAATTCTTCGAATGCATTAAGTTTGGAGAATTTTAAACTACAGTTGGCTTGATCCCAAATTTTGGGTACGTAGGCAGTCGAAACAACACAACCATTTTGGATCCTTATTGAAGAATCACCTTATGGATGATGGCTCGTTAGTAGTCGGCTCAGATTTGGGCAAATTTTCGCTGAGGTGGAGAATTGTTGAAAAGTCATGCATGTGGCATCCAAATTCAAGAAGGCATGCAAAATTTTAAAGGGCTACCAAACAATTAAAGAAAAAAAATAAAAAAGTTGACAAATTTGTCAAATTTGCCAAATTTACACCATTGACATATTTGCATGGGTTAGGTGGAATAATGCTCGGGTTAGGTGGAATAATACTACCTTCAAGCTTATAAATAGAGAGCATTTCTTCATTCCATTTCATCCCCAAAAAATTGTTAAGCTTATAAGTTTCTAAGCTTTTAAGAGTTCTGAGAGTGTGAGCAATTAGAGAGTGTGTGTGAGAGTATTGGGTGTAAATAGAGAGTATTGTGTGTGAGAGTGTGTGTGAACAATTATTTCTTTACTCAAATAATTGTTAATAATACAATTATTTTTCTCTTATAAATAGAGAGTATTGTGTGTGAGAGTGTGTGTGAACAATTATTTCTTTACTCAAATAATTGTTAATAATACAATTATTTTTCTCTTGTAAATAGAGAGTATTGTGTGTGAGAGTGTGTGTGAACAATTATTTCTTTACTCAAATAATTGTTAATAATACAATTATTTTTCTCTTATAAATAGAGAGTATTGTGTGTGAGAGTGTGTGTGAACAATTATTTCTTTACTCAAATAATTGTTAATAATACAATTATTTTTCTCTTACTCCCGTGGACGTAGGCATACTGCCGAACCATGTTAAATTTTGTGTTATTTATTTTGCGGTAATTATTTGGTGCGCTTGATTCCGCATTCCGCGCACAACACTTTTATGGATGCTGGATGTCAAAAATATATTGAACCAATGAGAACCCAAAAAGTGTCTGGAACTGGAATTAAATAAATTATGGCAATTATATTTTTTTTATAAGAAGAGCGCAAATGGTAAATACAGTACTAGTTTCTATGGACTTGATAAAGGAAACAAATAAAGCCAACAACAAAAAACTCTTTCAAGAAAAATGACGGTGATTTGCAGGTTTACTCTTCATCATCTTTTGGTTTGGTTGAAATTGATTCTCTTCGTGGCCGATGCTTCTTGCCCGTCAGTTTTGGCAAGGTCAAGATCCAGGATGGAACCTCACAACCAGAGGCTTTCATTAAATTAGCTATGTACGCAAAGCGTTATAGCTTCTCCACTCCTACCTGCCCTGCCAGTGCGACCTATATCGACAAAACTTGGCTTCAATTGACCAACAAAAGCGAATTCAAAAAAGCTTAAAATAATGGAAATTACCATTTTGCTTTATGTACGTACAGAACAAGCATGATCAGATAAACAGCTATGTATAAAGAATTGATACAGAGCTGAGAACGTATTTGGCAGAGGCGCAAAATAGATTGTTCAATGTTTAATCTAGAGCATCAAAATACTTGGGAAAAGGAAGCCCAAAAAAAAATTCATGCAACAAAAGTGATGCAGAGCAAGAAATTGAAGAAATCCTAATTAGAGTTAAATGTATAATATTTAGGAATATTTTAATTAATTTGTATTCTAGTTTAATTTGGTTTCCTATTTAGAATTTATTGTTTAGTTATTTCTTATTTGGGTAATATTCCTAATTTAGGTATAAGTCTTATTAAAATAGGTTTTCTAATCATATTAGGATTAGTCTTACTTAGTATAAATAAGTGTGTTTTGTAGCTTTTACAAGAAAGAATTTTGAGTTCAATAATATTTCAATTTTCAATTCTCTTTGTGAGTATTTGAACAGTTAATTCTCGGTATTCTGAATCAACGAGTCTTAATCCCTAAGTTTGCGGTATTCTTTTGAATCAACGTGAATTTAGTTGTTCTTTTGTTCTGGTATTCTTTAGAATCAACAGAATATTTTGAACATTAAACTTCCGCTGCATCAGCTTGGTATCAGAGGTAAAACCTACTATCACCGATCTAACCCCATCTACCACCAAACCTTTCCTTTTTTCCTTCTTTGATTTTTTCCGTTTAGTTTAAAAAAAAACAAACAACACCAAAAAAGCATAGCAAAAAAAATAAAAAAATATGTCATGAAATCACAACATCGACGTGAAGATTTCATCTTGAGAGATGTTTTAGTTAAGATGTTGAGGATTTTGCGTTCAATTTCTCAAGATTTAGAGAAAATTCGAGATATAAAATCTTTACACATAAAGCATGCATATGGATTTGATGAAGTTGTTCACGATGATGTTTGTTATGAAGATAATGAGGAAAATGGTAACTTTGTTCCTTTCGACAATATTATTCCTTCCGAGGAGAATATTAATTGGCCATTCATGTCTACAACAAATTCTCAACACAAAGACATTGATTTGGATCAATTGCCGAAATTTGATGAGTATCTTGATATTGTGGGACGAGAAGAGGTAATTGTTCATCCATCTTTTGATCGTGTGGAGGAAAGAGAGATAGTTGTTGATACAATCTCTTATTGTTCTCTTGATTTGGCAAAAGAAGACAAAAAGAGTTGTGATATTTTTCAAGAGTTAGTGGATTATGAGAAGAAATCGTTTTTTCTCAACTATGTTGAAGTTCGACACGAACAATACGAGAAGACATTATTGGAGAAGTTGTTGATAGAAGAATTTATTTTACGCTATTGGAGTGATTGGATGGACGTTATTACAAAAGTTGGAAAATTTAAAGTTCGTCGTCTATGTCAAAGCTCTGTTTTAAAAATTAATCCTTATGCACATGAAGATGTTCTTGAAGACTACAACATACAAAATTCGAGGACGAATTTTCTCCAACCTGGCGGGAATGATGCAGAGCAAGAAATTGAAGAAATCCTAATTAGAGTTAAATGTATAATATTTAGGAATATTTTAATTAATTTGTATTCTAGTTTAATTTGGTTTCCTATTTAGAGTCTTATTGTTTAGGTATTGCTTATTTGGGTAATATTCCTAATTTAGGTATAAGTCTTATTAAAATAGGTTTTCTAATCATATTAGGATAAGTCTTACTTAGTATAAATAAGTGTGTTTTGTAGCTTTTACAAAAAAGAATTTTGAGTTCAATAATATTTCAATTTTCAAATCTCTTTGTGAGTATTTGAACAGTTAATTCTCGGTATTCTGCGGAATCAACGAGTCTTAATCCCTAAGTTCGCGGTATTATTTTGAATCAACGTGAATTTAGTTGTTCTTTTGTTCCGGTATTCTCTAGAATCAACGGAATAGTTTGAACATTAAACTTCCGCTGCATCAGTTTGGTATCAGAGCTAAAACCTAGTATCACCGATCTAACTCCATCTACCACCAAACCTTTCTTTTTTTCCTTCTTTGATTTTTTCTGTTTAGTTTAAAAAAAAAACCCCAAACAACACCAAAAAAGCATAGGAAAAAAAAAGAAAAAAATATATCATGAAATCACAACATCGACGTGAAGATTTCATCTTGAGAGATGTTTTAGTTAAGATGTTGAGGATTTTGCGTTCAATTTCTCAAGATTTAGAGAAAATTCGAGATATAAAATCTTTACACATAAAGCATGCATATGGATTTGATGAAGTTGTTCACGATGATGTTTGTTATGAAGATAATGAGGAAAATGGTAACTTTGTTCCTTTCGACAATATTATTCCTTCCGAGGAGAATACTAATTGGCCATTCATGTCTACAACAAATTCTCAACACAAAGACATTGATTTGGATCAATCGCCGAAATTTGATGAGTATCTTGATATTGTGGGACGAGAAGAGGTAATTGTTCATCCATCTTTTGATCTTGTGGAGGAGAGAGAGATAGTTGTTGATACAATCTCCTATTGTTCTCTTGATTTGCCAAAAGAAGACAAAAAGAGTTGTGATATTTTTCAAGAGTTAGTGGATTATGAGAAGAAATCATTTTTCCTCAACTATGTTGAAGTTCGACACGAACAATACAAGAAGACATTATTAGAGAAGTTGTTGATAGAAGAATTTATTTTACGCCATTCGAGTGATTGGATGGACGTTATTACAAAAGTTGGAAAATTTAAAGTTCGTCATCTATGTTAAAGCTCTGTTTCAAAAATTAATCCTTCTGCACATGAAGATGCTCTAGAAGACTACAACATACAAAATTCGAGGACAAATTTTCTCCAACCTAGCGGGAATGATGCAGAGCAAGAAATCGAAGAAATCCTAATTAGAGTTAAATGTATAATATTTAGGAATAATTTAATTAATTTGTATTCTAGTTTGATTTGGTTTCCTATTTAGAGTCTTATTGTTTAGGTATTGCTTGTTTGGGTAATATTCCTAATTTAGGTATAAATCTTATTAAAATAGGTTTTCTAATTATATTAGGATAAGTCTTACTTAGTATAAATAAGTGTGTTTTGTAGCTTTTACAAGAAAGAATTTTGAGTTCCATAATATTTCAATTTTCAATTCTCTTTGTGAGTATTTGAACAATTAATTCTCGGTATTTTGAATCAACGAGTCTTAATCCCTAATTTTGCGGTATTCTTTTGAATCAACGTGAATTTAGTTGTTCTTTTATTCCGGTATTCTTTAGAATCAACGGAATATCTGTCTCTTATACACATCTCTAAATTAGGAATATTACCCAACCTAGCGGGAATGATGCAGAGCAAGAAATTGAAGAAATCCTAATTAGAGTTAAATGCTGTCTCTTATACACATCTCTAAATTAGGAATATTACCCAACCTAGCGGGAATGATGCAGAGCAAGAAATTGAAGAAATCCTAATTAGAGTTAAATGCTGTCTCTTATACACATCTCTAAATTAGGAATATTACCCAACCTAGCGGGAATGATGCAGAGCAAGAAATTGAAGAAATCCTAATTAGAGTTAAATGCTGTCTCTTATACACATCTCTAAATTAGGAATATTACCCAACCTAGCGGGAATGATGCAGAGCAAGAAATTGAAGAAATCCTAATTAGAGTTAAATGCTGTCTCTTATACACATCTCTAAATTAGGAATATTACCCAACCTAGCGGGAATGATGCAGAGCAAGAAATTGAAGAAATCCTAATTAGAGTTAAATGCTGTCTCTTATACACATCTCTAAATTAGGAATATTACCCAACCTAGCGGGAATGATGCAGAGCAAGAAATTGAAGAAATCCTAATTAGAGTTAAATGCTGTCTCTTATACACATCTCTAAATTAGGAATATTACCCAACCTAGCGGGAATGATGCAGAGCAAGAAATTGAAGAAATCCTAATTAGAGTTAAATGCTGTCTCTTATACACATCTCTAAATTAGGAATATTACCCAACCTAGCGGGAATGATGCAGAGCAAGAAATTGAAGAAATCCTAATTAGAGTTAAATGCTGTCTCTTATACACATCTCTAAATTAGGAATATTACCCAACCTAGCGGGAATGATGCAGAGCAAGAAATTGAAGAAATCCTAATTAGAGTTAAATGCTGTCTCTTATACACATCTCTAAATTAGGAATATTACCCAACCTAGCGGGAATGATGCAGAGCAAGAAATTGAAGAAATCCTAATTAGAGTTAAATGCTGTCTCTTATACACATCTTCTCGGTATTTTGAATCAATGAGTCTTAATCCCTAAGTTCGCAGTATTCTTTTGAATCATCGTGAATTTAGTTGTTCTTTTGTTCCGGTATTCTTTAGAATCAACGGAATATTTTGAATATTAAACTTCCGCTGCATCAAAAGTTTCAGACTGCTCATCAATAATCAACTATAAATCTAGGAACTAATAGAACATTGAAGCTCCAAAAATTGCAATGAATATATTACTGATGGCAAAAGTGATAAAAATCCTTGAAGAAATTCTGTTAAATCCAGACCATCTCAAATTTCAGGATTGGATCATTAGACCACGCTTAACGTATCAGGATTAAAAGGGATTGAGCAACATACTTATTCCGTGAATCCATGCAGCACCAGAATCGGGAAAGTCATAATTAATCACGCCGTTTACACCCTTGAAATCCATGCCTCGGGCAATGAAATCAGTGGCAATTAAAACTCATGTTTTGCTAGCTCTGAAGTCATCAACAGCATTTTCTCGCTGTATTTAACAGCAATAAATTAGCATAAGTAACAAGAAAGTCATATGATATGCAAGTGATGTGTGATATGAAAATATCACGGTAATAGCATATATGGAATTACAATATCACCACTCAGAAGTTTGTCCGCATTAGTCAATTCGAACCATCTAAACTCGGGCAATTCTATTACTGATAATGATATTGTAAAGCCAATAAGGTTTAGGCAAAAATGAGAAAACCTAAAAAAAAATTCCAGGAGCTTCAGTTTTTCAATGTAAACTTTACAGGCTTAGATTTCAGGCCCAGAATTTTTTTCACAGGTCATATAATCAAGTAAACACATTCGAATATGACCCCCATCATTTCCTCAACGTACACAAGATTTTCTCAACTAGAAAATTCATGCCACAGATAATGTGATTTAGTTCTTTTGACAGCCAAAATAAAAATACGTGAGTTTGGGAGAGATCAGAATGAATAGGGTTCCTTTGCTCGCTCTTTGCTTCGCACAAAAATGAGTACTGGTGGATTCAAGCTCTACTGCCAAGTATGATATTGGAACAAGAACAATCTATCAAGAATAGGGAAAAAGTACAGCGGTCGAAGATACTGATACTACGAAACTAGAGAGATAGGTTGGAATATTACTCAACAATTTTGCAGCGAAAAATTTCTGAAAAGATGGAAAAAGTACTGCGGTTTAAAACAGTGAGACAAGCAAACCAGAGAATAAGCATGTTGAATTATATTTGGAACATTTCTGTAGGATTTTTATTCCTTGCAACAAATAACCAGATATAATCGTAGCTATCTGCCAGACAAACGATTTACATTTGTTATTAAGTCTTATGGCAGGAAGTTACCACTGTTTACTAATGCACGTCATTTAATGTGAAAGAGCGCCAATGCATTCCAGCTAACTATAAACCGTTACAATATGATGTAAGATTTTATAAATGGCTTGAGCAGAAATTTTCAAATATCAAATCGGAAGTTCCTTAGACCACAATATCAAAAGTAAAGGAAACCCATAGTTAGCACGAACTGATGCAAGCAAATTCAGTCATGAAAAATCCTAAACAAGAATAACAAATCTATCTCTCCTAATTCAGCAAAAAGCTAATTCTAGAAACACAACAAATATGCTTTCTGTCACATGCTTAATTGTATCATACCTCTGCAAAGCTTTGACGTAGTGCAAGAAGTTTCCCTTCTTCACTTCCAGCAAAAACCAATTACTGCTTGATTGATTCAGAAGCTGTTTTCCTGTTCAAAATTGCAGAAGCATAATGGACACCATGTACACACCCTGCTATTTTAATAAAGTAAATTCTCATACTTACTTCCTGCCAACTATAACTCTAACAGCATCATGCGTTATTGATCTTGCAAGCTCCTCAACAAAATCAGGTAAAGTAGCACTGAACAATGAGCGTACTCTCGAAGGATTAGAGCATGCTTTCGCCACAGGATCGATAATGCTTTAACAAGTTGCCCACCTCGAATAGTTTATCAGCTTCATCAAGGACAAGATATTCAACCCTACACAGAAAACACGTGAGAAGCATTTCAACTTCAATAATGGGAAGTATCCAACAAATAAAACTTGACAACATAACTCTGAGATGTTCAGCTGGTACAAATATTAAGCTACTCGTTATAGTAATCTTAGTAATCATTATTGTATTCATCTTATACCCAAACAAGTTCTATTGACTCCCATCTGAGTTTCAATTTCACGGGAATATTTAACACCATTTGAGGTAAATCAATAAGTTACTAAGAATAGGGTTAAAACAATAGTTTGTATCCATATTCGAATCTAACCCTTTGATGCATACAGCCATACCAAAGGGGGAAAAAATGCAAGTAACAAACACTCATTATTTTGATAGATATATGCACATTCAACTGATTGGTGATAAATACTGTTCGATAAAACTTTGTTATCAATTACTGAAAATAATTTTTCAAAGTAGGTTGGAAAATAATGAACGCACGCTCTAGATTCAAAACCAAAAATCTATTATCAAGAAGCAGGGGCAAACCAATCGTAAATAAATTGTTAGGCAAGTTCCGACAATAGTCTAGTAGTTTGATTAGGGGTGGGCAAAATCGGGTTCGGGTCGGGTTCAGATCAACCCGATCGGATTTCGGGTTGGTCGGGTTGGATAAAAATCGATCCGAACTCCACCCGAACTTATAACCTGATCCGATCCGAATTTAATTCGGATCAGATCGGGTTAAAAAGTCGGGTGGAGTTCGGATCGGATCGGATGCGGGTTAATTCGGGTTATTCGGATGAATTCGGGTTAATTCGGATCAGGTGTAATCGGATCGGATTCGGCTTCGTTCGGGTACGGATTAAATTCGGGTTATTCGGATCAATTCGGGTCAATTCGGGTTATAATTAATTTGGCAATTGGGGAGGTGAAATTAGGAAATTAATTTATTATAATTTTATTGTATTTTTTCCTGAGGGGTTTTGGTGCTGGAAAGCCACATGAAATTATCTTTTCTATTTTATGTTGTTGATTATTAGGCTCATAATGAATCTTGCACCAAGCATGCTTACAAAAATTTTGTTCATATTAAAATAAATTAGGTTATAAATTTAAATGGAGGATATGAACCAGATCAGATGTTACACAAAGGTTGTATTAGAGATATTCGTTAAACCCTATTTTATATGCATCCTTACAAAATATTATTCGTAAAATTTTAGGTTACTCTATTAAACGTAACTTTAATTGAGTTACTTCATTAATTATCTTTAATTAGAGGGAAGAGAGTGAAAGGGAGGAAAAAGAAATTGTATGGCTTTTAATAAAATAACTAATAAATTTAAAAATTATATACATATGCTAAAATATCATTTGTTAGTGGTTTCATATTAGATTATGAAGACCCGAAACATCACGCTAGAATTTCTCCTGTTCAAAATTTTTCACAATAAAAAAATGAATTATTTTTTACAAATTTTAATCTATCCTATGGTCATGTTTGTGCAAAATTCAAAGAAAACCTTAACAACTCGCTATGTGGCACAATTATAAGTCTTAATGTCTTATAATAAAACCCATTAAATCTAATATTAAAATATAATAAATCACAAAAAAAAGCCCTCTACTCTACCAAATGGTAGAACTCAATCAATGGAAATGTGGAATCCACATTAATTTTGTCCTGGGGCCACACGTTAATAAGAAAACATTTTTTTTCTTCTCTTCTTTTACTGTAATTTTATTGAAACCGCATTAATGAAACATGAATTATGTATATACGTAATAAAAATACTTGTTGACTATATACAGTCCATCATCTCAAAATTATTTAAGTGGGTAGAGTTTAGTCACCCGCATATTTGTTCATGAACAAATTGCAAAAGTCATTTTAGCTTGAACCTAGCTTTGTTGAAACTATCTTAAACATGGCATATGCTTTCTCCAATACTTGCAGAGCAGTAATCGTATTCATATGGGCTGCCCTCGCTCTTTTGATAGTCCATGTTGCATCTGCTACCAATACTAGCATTCATGTTGCAGCATCTGATAAAGAACGACAAGCTTTACTCAACAGCGGCTGGTGGAAGGACAGGATTCCTCACAATACTTCAGATCATTGCAATTGGGTTGGTACCACTTGCGATTATGAAGGAAGTATCACCCACATAGAGTTAGTGGAATGCAGTATCAAACGGGAACTTGGCAGCCTCAACTTTTCTTGCCTTCCAAACCTGCAACATCTCAATCTTTGGAACAATAATCTGTCGGGAAGCATTCCACCCCAAATTGGTTCTCTTTCAAATCTCAAATTGTTGTGCGCGGAATGCGGAATCAAGCGCACCAAATAATTATAGAAAAATAAAGGATACAAGAATTACGTGGTTCGGTAATTAAACCTACATCCACGGAGGCAAGAAAGGATAATTATTTATTTAACAATTAATAGAGTATAAATATTTGAGTAATGAATCTCACTTCCCAGAAATCTAAATATACCAAGTACTCTCACACTCTGCAGGAAAGATAAATTCCTCAGACATACTTCTCTCACTTCTCTCAAAAGCTTAGAAACTTATAAGCTTAACAATTTTGGGATACTTAGAATGAAGAAGTGTCATCTATTTATAGGGAAAATAATGGCACTATTGCACCAACCCCTCTACTATTCCACCTAACCTAAGCAAATTGTCAATGGTGTCCATTTGGCAAATTTGACAAATTTGCCAACTTTTCATTTTTTTTTCTTCAATTGTTTGGTAGCTCTTTGAAAATTTGCATGCTTTCTTGAATTTGGATACTACATGCATGAATTTTCAACAATTCTCCACCTCGGCGAAAATTTGTTTAAATCTGAGCCGACTCCCAACCAATCATCATCCCTAAAGTGGCTGCATCTCTGTGACTGCCTACGTACCCAAAATTTGAGATCAAGCCAACCGTAGCTCATAATTCCCGAAAGACATAACTTAACACAATCGAAGGATTTGAATTAGCTTCAAGCAATGTTGAAACTTTAACTCCAAAAACTACATTCGTCAACATATCTGATGGATTATCTTTTGTATCGATCTTCTTCAACAACACATCACCACCTTCGATAATCTCCCTCACATAATGATATTTCACATCTATGTGCTTCGTCCGAGCATGATATGTTTGATTTTTCGCGAGAAATATCGCACTTTGGTTATCACAAAAGACCACAATGTTCTCCTGGATTACTCCCAAATCATTTAACAAGCCTTTTAACCAGATAGCTTCTTTTACAACTTCAGTTGCTACCATATACTCTGCTTCCGTAGTGGACAGAGCAATTGTCGATTGCAAAATCGACCTCCAGCTAATCGGACCTCCACCCAATGTGAATACGTAGTCCGTTGTTGATCTTTGCTTGTCAAGGTCTCCAGCGAAATCAATATCACAATATCCAACACATTATTGACCACAAGCCTTCGTGAACAATAACCCAACATTAACTGTCCCAAATAGATATTGGAGAATCCACTTTATCGCAAGCCATTAATTTTTACTCGGATTGTGCATGTATCTACTAACCATGCTCACAGCTTGAGATATATCGGGCCTTGTGCATACCATAGCATACAAAAGACTACCCACAGCACTAGCATATGGAACACGAGCCATGCAATCGCGCTCCTCTTGAGATTTAGGACATGAAAAAGAGCTTAATTTGAAATGAGGAGCTAGAGGTGTACATACCGGTTTAGTTTTGTCATACATACCGAATCTTTCTAACACTTTCTTCAAATAAGACTTTTGAGTAAACCATACGCTCCCATTCTTTTTGTCTCTACGAATCTCCATCCCAAGTATTCTCTGTGCATCACCCAAGTCTTTCATCTTGAACTCAGAAGCTAGTTGCTTTTTCAATCTTTCGATCTCATCTCTATTCTTTGAAGCTATAAGCATATCGTCAACATAGAGTAACAAATAGATGAAAGCTCCATCTAATAGTCTTCTAAAGTAAACACAATGATCGTGTTCACTTCTGGTGAATTTCTGTCCTTGTATAAATTGATCAAATCTTTTGTACCACTGCCTTGGCGATTGCTTCAGTCCGTACAAAGATTTAATCAACCTACACACATGATTCTCCTTTCCAGCAACTCTGAAACCATAATACTGAATCATATAGATTTCCTCCTTCAAATCCCCATGTAAGAACATCGTTTTAACATCCAATTGAGCCAATGCTAACTCATATTCTGCAATTAAGGCAAGTAGGATACAAATGGAAGTATGTTTTACAACTAGAGAGAAAACTTCATTATAGTCAATACCTTCTTTTTGAGCAAAACCTTTTGCCACGAACCTTGCCTTGTATCGAGGAGTTGATTGATTCGGAGATCCTTGCTTCTTGGTGTAGACCCATTTATTCCCAATAGCTTTTTTCCCCTTTGGTAACTTTATAAGTTCCCAAGTCTGGTTTTGATGGAGAGATTTCATCTCTTCTTCCATGGCTAACTTCCATTAATCACTTTCATTGCTGCGTAATGTTGCACCGAAAGTGTTGGGGATGTCATCATCAATAACTTGAAGTGCATAGGCTACCACCATGTCTTTAGTAAGCCATCCGGGTTTCTTTATCTCTCTTCTTGGCCTCCTTGTTGCTATAAAATCATCATTATCTACATCATCAATTGTTTCTTCATTTTGTGGGACATCAGAAGAAACAACCTCTTCTTCAACTCTAGGTGTCACCTCCATAGTTGAACCCTTCTTTGATGTAGAACTAACTGGTACATATACAGTTGCATCAAACTCCACCCGCTGCAATACCTCTTTGGTCTTCCACCTGCTGAGAACTTGAAGCTTTCATCATTGAAGTTTCATCAAATGTGACATCTCTGCTACACACAAATTTTTTGTCTTCAAAATCTCAAAGCTTGAAGCCCTTTACTCCATCTTTAAATCCCACAAAGATAGCTTTTCTAGCATGAGGATCTAGTTTACCATCTTTGACATGATAATAAGCTAGACACCTGAATATACGAAGGGAATTATAGTCTTGTGCATGCTTTCCCGACCACATTTCCATAGGAGTTTTATCTCCAATTGCAGTAGAAGGCAACCGATTTATCAAGTGACTTGCATAGTGTTGGTTGATTTATATAATCAACTATTATCAATATCAATGTGCAAGTATACACAACAAGTAATAAAGTGATGAGTATTCAAGATCCGTCTCCACAGGGATTGATGTTACTCAAAATGTTAAAGCAATAATAATAATGCACGCCAACTAAAGACCGAAACAAACAATTGCCAAATAATTTTATCGTAAATAATAATTGCGAGAAATGGACATAAAATAAAACCGTAATAAAATAAACTTAATTTAATGTGTCTAAAGTTCAATTAAGAATGTAGTAGTTGAATGATCAAACTCTCCTAATGGGGTGACTGTTGATTACTGAATTAGCACCAGATGTTATAACAAGTGCTGCAGCACTGGGTAGAATAAATCTACTTCCGCAGCTACCGCATGTTGGAAATCTCATACCTTTAAATCTACTAACAATGACCAACTGCTCATAAACTTAATGCATGGCTTTATGATCTTTAATCTCTCTACCCTACAAGGTGAACGCATATGTCTAGGATATCACAAATCTTAATTTCAAGTATTGCCCTTATGGGATTTTAGATAACCTAATCTAGGAAACTCAATTTAAGAACAAATAATACTCTAATAATGTTCGCTAAGACATGTCCTTTCGCTGCTCTATCTTAACTGAAACTATTAAATGGGTGGTCAACCGAAATAACAATTATATCATAAAAACTATTAGAGTATAATGTTACAGTATTATCATAACACCATATAAGAACAGTCAAGAACCCATTAGATTATTTGTCACTCAACTACAAGTAAATTCAATTCATATTCTGAATGAGAAAAATAATCATAAATATAATGATCGCAAAATACATCCAATCAATCAAAAGAAGAAAGATAATATGAGTTGAGCACGATGCAAGTCTAAGGATCCTCCTCAGTGCTTCAATGATGCCGAATAGCCCTCCTTAATCTTGATCTTTTTCTTGTCTTTTTAATTATTTTTTAATGTTAATTCCACCACCGCTTCTATGTGGTGCATGCCTCCTTTATATATTTACAAATTAGGTTTTCCCAACCAAAGTCCATGTGCGTTCTTATGTTTAAATTAGGAAACATGCAAATTGTAATTTAATTGCTGACCAGTGCCTATATTTTCTCCCGCGTTTCTCCCAGATTGCTGCAGCATTGGTTGCTCTAACATCTGCAACAGCACTTGTGTCATTTTCGATTGTGCTTTCCTTCTTTTGTGATCATCTTCTTTACTCTTCTTTCTTATCTAATGTCTCCGCATCCTTTTATAAATTTAAAACCTACAAATTAAAACCTTTTTAGCACAAATTACTATGATTCACGCAAAACTTGTTAAGACTCAACTAAAATGAATGTTTATGCAAAAGTTCACCAAAATGTAATCAAAATACATTATTTGCTTTCTAAATGGCCTTTATTCAAGTCTAGAATAGATGTAATAACTCTCATTTCCTAGAGTTATCATGTAGCTCACAGCTTCAGCCCAAAACTTTTTATCTAAACCAACATTAGATAACATACACCGTACCTTCTCCGGTAAAGTACGATTCATACGCTCAGCCACACCGTTCTGTTGCGGAGTATGTCTCATCGTGAAATATTTTTTAATACCCTCGTTCTAGCATACTTACAAGAATGGATCAGAAGTATATTCATCCATATTATCATATCGTAATACTTTGATCTTTCTGCCAGTTTGAGTCTCCACCAATTTTTTTCATTTCACAAAAATCTCTAGAACCTCATCCTTTGCTCGCATAGTGCACCCACACATGTCTAGAGAAATCATGAACAAATGTAACAAAATAACACCTTCCACCAATTGATGCAGTCTTGGTTGGTCCCCATACATCACTATGAATATATTCAAGGATCTCACAAGTATCGTGATTAGCTGTACCAAACTTGACCCTTGTTTTCTTGCATACTACACAATGCTCATAGAAATTTAATTTACAGGTTTTAGTACCTTTTAAGAGTTCGTGTCTCATTAGAGTTTGCAAAGACTTCTCTCCAGCATATCCCAGTCGTACATGTCATAGCTTGGTGGTGTCACTGTGTGCCTCTACAACATATCTTCATCAGTTGTACCTTCCTTCAAATAGTACATATTGTGACGTCGAACCCCTTGCAGAATCAGTATAGCCCCATTTGTAAACTTTATTATACCATCTTCAATGATAACCTTGTAGCCTTTAGCTTCCAAAGCACCCATAGAAATTAGATTTTTCTTCATAGGTGGAACAAATCTAACATCTTTGAGTTCTCTGACCATTCCATCAAACATTTTGAGCCGAATTGTTCATATCCCCATTGTGCGACAAGGTTGATCATTCCCCATCACAACTGCACCGAATTTTAGATTACGAAAATCTGTAAACCATTCCTTAATAGGACACAAATGATAGGTTGCTCTAGTATCAAGTATCCACTCGATCGAACTAGCCACGTATGCTGTAGGAGTAATACTTAGTGAATAATCAGAGTCTTCAGCTTTCCGTGCCATGTTTGCTGCTGCTGGTTTCTTCTCATTTCTCTTTTGAGCCTTTGGACAATCTTTCCTCCAATAGCCCTTTTCATGACAAAAGGCACACTCGTCTCGAGCTATATTTCTACTTCTAGATTTAGATCAAGAATTCTTTCCACCACCCTTCTTTTGTTTCTCCATCGCCCAATCTCTGCTCACCAAAGCTTCAGACGATGCTCGTTCAGAATTTTTATCATTGTTCTGAATCTCTAAGCTAGTCAATGTTGTGCAAACATCTTTAAAGACGATCACACTCTTCCCATTTATCAAAGTAATCACAAAATGGCTATATTCCTCTAGTAGTGAGTGTAACAGAATCATAGCCTTGACTTCATCCTTAATATCTTCATCAAGATTCTTCAAATCAGCAATAACTTTTCAAATCTTGAGACATGATCGTGCATTGACACCTCAGGCTTTATTCGAAAACCATATACTTGGCTCATTGCATGAAGGCAATTTTAAGGACTTTTCACCAGGTACTTCTCCTCCAATGTACGCCACAAACTCATCGTACACTTTCCATCTTTCACCAAGTATTTTACCTCATTGGTCAAACAAGATCTGATCTGACCATAGGCTTTCTCGTTCATACGATCCCAAATTTCTTCATCATACAAGTGTCTTTTATTTTTCAGAACAACATCAAGATTGATTTGAATAAGGGCATCTATAACTTCGCGCCTCCACATGCCGAAATTGATTTTCCCATCAAACTTTTCAACATCGATTTTCTGGCCTCCTATAACATGTGTTGAATAGCGATTTGACAAACCTCACCTCCCACCTAAAGTGTCTCCTGAAATAGTCTCGGTAGATCTCTCCCCAATTCTGGAAGTTTCACCTTCTACCATTTTATCAACGAATTATTTCCACTTGAAAAACAGTCTCTATGATGTTAATTTTGCGTGAATAAATGCACCAGGAAAGTTCCTAGGAGACTGGACGGAAACTCGGTCCCAATTAAAAACCAGAATCCTTAGACTCTTATCGCCTTTGTTGACAGAACTTTCCTAGACATGTAAAAATACACACTACTTGTAACAGACTGTCTCCCAAGTACAAATGGTCGTCTCCACCATATTTGTGAATAGTACCGTATATGAATAGTACTGTATACAAGAATAGTACCGTATACAGGAATAGTACCGTATAAGTGAACAGTACCGTATCTCCCCAAGTAGGAACTGTCGGCTCTGATACCACTTGTTGTGCGCGGAATACGGAATCAAGCGCACTAAATAATTATAGAAAAATAAAGGACACAAGAATTACGTGGTTTGGCAATTAAACCTACATCCACGGAGGCAAGAAAGAATAATTGTTTATTTAACAATCAATAGAGTACAAATATTTGAGTAACGAATCTCACTTCCCAGAAACCCAAATATACCCAGTACTCTCACACTCTGCAGGAAAGATAAATTCCCCAGACACACTTCTCTCACTTCTCTCACTTCTCTCACTTCTCTCAAAAGTTTAGAAACTTATAAGCTTAACAATTTTAGGATACTTAGAATGGAAGAAGTGTCATCTATTTATAGGGAAAACAATGGCACTATTGAACCAACCCCTCTACTATTCCACCTAACCTAAGCAAATTGTCAATGGTGTCTATTTGACAAATTTGACAAATTTGCCAACTTTTCATTTTTTTTTCAATTGTTTGGTAGCTCTTTGAAAATTTGCATGCTTTCTTGAATTTGAATACCACATGTATGAATTTTCAACACAAATACCTGAATCTGCGTTGGAATAATCTTACAGGTGAGTGAGTTACCAAATAATTATAGTAGCTAGCTATCCTAGCTATATGTTTAATTTATATTCGTTGAAAAATAATCATTGACATTCATTCGTCCTTTAATCAATCACATTGCAAGAACCATCCCAAAAGAAATTGGGAGCTTAAGAAATCCAGATTTGCTTTATTTGAGTAATAACAGCCTCAATGGTGAGTTATCAATTAATTTTGGTAGCTAGTTAGCCTAGCTCTCTATGTTTACTTTATATTCACTGAAAAATAATCATTGCCATTCATTCGTCCTTTAATCAATCACATTGCTGGCACTATCCCAAAAGAAATTGGGGGCTTAAGAAATATGGTGGAACTTGATTTGAGTAGTAACAATCTCAATGGTGAGTTACCAATTAATTTTGGTAGCTAGTTAGCCTAGCTCTCTATATTTAATTTATATTCACTAAAAAATAATCATTGACATTCATTTGTCCTTTAATCGATCACATTGCAGGCACTATCCCAAAAGAAATCTAGTGGTGCTTGATTTGAGTACTAACAAACTCAGTGGTGTATTACCTCAAGAAATCGGGAATCTAAAATGTTTATTCTGGCTGTCTGTGATGTATAACACATTACGTGGACCTATTCCTTCAACCCTATTTTGTTTAACAAACCTTGAGGTTTTATATCTTGATTTCAACCAGTTCAATGGTACAATTCCACGAGAAATAGGAAATCTAAAGAATTTGAAGGTTTTGGATCTCAGTTCTAACCAACTCCACAGCTCCATTCCACTAGAAATAGAATCTTAGTGCTCTAGCGTATTTAGACTTATCTGCTAACAAAATACGTGGTATCATTCCAGACGAGCACACCAAGTTATCCCAACTTCAATATCTCAACCTTTCCTCAAACCTACTTTCAGGCCAAATACCTTTTGTAATTGGAAAACTCTTTAACCTTGTGTCTCTAGACCTCTCTAAAAATAAACTTAGTGGTTCTATTCCAACTAGGATTGACAACTACTCAGAGTTAAAGAGTTTAACATTGAACCACAACAATTTGGATGGCAGTATTCATAGAAACTTGGACCTTTCTCACAATAACCTTTCAGGCACCATACCTAAGACTCTCCATCCAATGTATTTAGGCATGTCATTCAACAATTTCGAAGCTGAAATTCCCACTAATTTGCTGGATAATCCACCAAAGCGTTTTGTCGGCAACAAGGGTTTATGCGGCCATGTTCAAGGTTTTCCTTCTTGCTCTCAAAGTCAGAAGCATCCACCTTCAATCATTCGGAAGCATCCACCTTCAATCATTCTGTTTGCTAAAATTTTTCTTCCTCTCAGTCTAATTCTGGCCTTCATTATATTAGGATTCATATTACTCCTTAAACGTCAGAATAAAACTCTGAAACTCAACTCCAGAGCTGCCAAGAATGGAGATGTGTTTTCGGTGTGGAATTATGATGGTAAAATTTTATATGAAGATTTGATTAATGCAACGGAAGATTTTCATATGAAATATTGCATCGGAACTGGAGGTTATGGTAGTGTTTACAAGGCAGAGCTACCAGACGGAAACGTTGTTGCTTTGAAGAAGCTTCACCATTCTGAAACAGAGGATTCAGATTTTGTCAAGAGTTTCCAAAACGAGGCTCATGTACTCTCCATTGTACGACATCGGAACATTGTGAAACTTTATGGTTTTTGTTTGCACAAAAAATGCATGTTTTTTATTTATGAGTACATGAAAAAAGAAAGCTTGTTCTGTGTTTTACGCCATGATGACGAAGCTATTGAATTGAATTGGACTAAAAGAGTTAACATCGTGAAGAGTGTGGCTCACGCTTTGTTGTACCTGCATCACGACTGCACTCCATCAATTGTTCACCGCGACATATCAAGCAACAACATTCTTCTTAACTCAAATTTGGAGGCATTTGTTGCTGATTTTGATTCAACCAATAGAACCCTACAAGCGGGCACTTACGGATATATTGCCCCAGGTGAATAAAATAATTGGTCGTATTTCTTGTTACGCTTTATGATTTTACTTTGAAATACATAATCTTACACCTTTTCTTTCATGCAGAACTTGCCTACACTATGGTTATAACAGAGAAACGTGATGTTTATAGCTTTGGGGTAGTGTCACTCGAAGTATTAATGGGAACACATCCAGGAGAACTCCTCTCATCATTATCATCATCATCGGGTCCAAAAATCATGTTGATCGATATTTTAGACCAACGTCTCTTGCCTCTAGTGAATCAAAAGATTGTTCAAGATATTATTCTTGTTTCAACAATAGCATTTGCTTGCTTGCGTTCTCAACCAAAATCTCGACCCACAATGGAACACATTTCTCAGGAACTTCTTGCGGGAAAGACACCAATGCAAAAAGCTCTCAAAGAAATTTTCCATTTCAGAGCTCAGAAACTAAGAAATGTTTTGGCTTCATGAATTTGACGATATCCCATGAAAGGATTTCAAAATTTCAGGGTGAGCATCCTTGTGTTCTGCTGGTCTCTTTAGACCCAAATAATGATGGCAAAACCTAGACCTCGATGGCCGCATTTTTAAATGTATTTTTCAATCTAAGTTGGGTTATGTTTGTTTTAGTTGTTTGTAGGTTGGTGGAAGCTTTACTTGTCTTTGGCAAAACTCTTTTTTTTTTTCCCCATAACCGTTGACTGAAAAATAAGTTTAAAAAGACAAAAAAGGCATATACAAAGGACTATCCCCTTATCAAATGAGATATAAAACTTACCTATTTGTAAGGGTCGGTTTGGTAATACTATAGTTTTTAAAATAATTTTTGTTAGTTGTGCCACAATTCTACAAATATAATTAGTTGTGAACAAATCAGTTGAATATTTTGTCAAATTGGTTTTAAAAAGTGCTGAGTTTTAAAAGTATTTGTATGTATGTATGTATGTATGATTTTTTTTTATTGTGTACATAATAATTGATAATTAAAATAAAATATTTTTATTATTTTTTTATTTTGTTATCTCAATATTATTGGTAAGGATGTTGTTCTCTTTAATTCCTTTATTTTACTCTTTAAACTAAAAGAGGATAATTTTGGATTTTTACAATAGATGTGAGGATCTATCTGGAATTTTAATAATTATAAAACTGATACTTAAAATCAAATTTTAAAAAGTTAATCTTTTTCAATTTTTTCAAATCTGCTGTAGTATAACATGATTTTACCAAAATTAATTTAAAAAAAAATTACCCAAACACTAAAGTTAATTTTTAACTTATCAAAATCACTTTTGAACCTCTCAAAAGGAATCTCAAATCATCACGCACTCCATCTTCGTCATTTTCTTCCCTCTTTTGAACAGCTCTCTCGATAGGACTGTTGCCGATGATGACACGACCGCTGATGATGACACAGTAATCACCAAAGATACTATTTCACGATCTCTCTCTCACTCACACACTCGTACATAGATTCCTATTATGGAATTGCTTGTTTTTTTGAGGATATAAAAGTCTTTAGAAATTGTTTGGCCTTCTACAACTGTTGCTTCAGCCTTGATTTATCCCATTTGTGATTAGTGACTAGTGACTAATAACCTTAGGCTCAATTCTTGGTTGGAATTTTGGATTGATTTTCTAGGAAAACTAGTACATACATAATCAAATTTGTGCAAAATAATATAATTTTTTTTAATTCTATAAGGGTCGTTTTGTTTTATGAATGATAATGATAATTCCATAAAAAAATTTAAATTATGTGATTTATAATAAGTTTTTTATGATAACTTGATTTGGGAAATTAATATTGTATGCTGAAGCAACAATATGATTCTCCCAACATATTATTTCTACACCTGAGGTTGCCTTTTTAGTGAGCAATGCTTGGGTCTTGGCTGATTTATGTTTTGACTGATCCAGAATTTCTTTAAATTTAAATTGCTAGAAACTCAATGGGTTAAATTTTTGTTGGAAATTTTTTTTATTTAAGCTTCTAATCAAGGTCACAGCTAACAATGATTTTGTTGACGCTTGAAAGGTCAAAAGTTATTATAGTATACACACGCGCACACGCACACGCGCACACACACACACGCACACGCACACACACGAGCGCGCGCGCGCGCACACACACACACATACATATAAGGAGTGAAAAATTTTAGAATACATCAAAAATACCACTCCAACTATACAATAAACTACTAATACTATATCATGTATTTATTTGTTTTGAACAATTAACATATAAGTGATAGCTATATTAAATATAATTATATATGTTATGCAACGTATGTCACCCAGATTTAGATAGCATTAAGGCTCTAATAAGATTTAGATTTGTAATGTTAACATTTTCCGTAGTAATTTAGGATTTTTTGCCCACCTTTTTTAGATGTAAAGGAGATGTATATCCGATATTTTAATGTGTGGTGGAATAATGACAGCTCTAATAGATGATTGGTACGGTAGCATTTTTTTTTTTGGGTCTAAAATCTGAATGAGACTGAATTTGGCTAAAGTTAAAATAGATTTGAATGCATATATCTAATTGACATGTTTGTTTTTCTTTGTTTAATATCTAGATATAGATGTTAAGTTGTTTGTTTTTCAAAAAGAAAACATCTGAGATATATATATATATCTAACACATGTATTTTTTTATATTAACATATGATACTTATAATGTTACTTTTAGTATATTCTATTGATATTTTTTTCTTGTTAATTACATAAATCAATCAAGAATTGTTTAATCATTTGAATTAAAATTGATGTATTAAATAAAATTTAAAATATATTATGAAAATAATAAACATAAATGTAAAGAGATGGACTTATTATAAAACACACTCATCTAAAATTTAATTATGTTTAAAGTTCTCATTAACCCAAAAACAATAGTAGTTGAGCACATGTATACAACAAAAAAAGGATAAATAAAAAAAATAAAAGGATAATTTGTATAATAGGGGTATTAATGAGAGAGAATATTAAAATTTTATTTTAATATTTTATCATTAAGATAAAAGTCGGGATATTTAATTTTTTCTATTCAAGCTTTAATATTTTATAATCAAACATAAAGATAGAAAACAAAAAAAATATCTTAAAATAATTCAGACTTCAGACAGAAAACAAGCAACCCCTAAGTCTCTAATTGGATCATCCCATACTCATCGTTGTAGTCCTTGATAATTTTTACTAGTGCATTTAACTTATATTTATCTTTTCTAAGTGAAATGATACCGTTTTTAATTGAAAATAATAAATTTACTTGTAAAATTTCAACCAAAGCCTGCTAAAATTTCACTCAATTAGCACTTGATACATTTCAATACAAAAAAAAATCTTTTTCTTTCTTTTTTTATGGATACAGTAGTGTAAGTAACAAAAAATCATAGTGGTTGTAATTTTAAAAGTAAAAGCTTCAACTTTGAGGGTCTTCGGTTCGAATATCAATTTAGAACAAGATTAGAATTTATTTTCTTTCATTGATACCTTAGTGTCACTAATAAAAATTCCAATGATATTTTTCTTGAACTTAAACGGTTCAATATTGGAAGTCCTCGGTTTGAGTTCTATTTAAAACATAATTAGAATTACTTTGTTTTTATTACTAATACCTTAATGTCAAAGATTTTTAATGTTTAACTTATAGACGCTATCGTATCAATAATTTGTGGTACTTATATGTAAAACACGAAAAATGGTCCATATGTATGAAAATATTGATACTTTTTTAAAAAAGTGTCACAAGCCAAATGTTAGTGAAGATTATTTTTCTAATAGTGCGAAACATTTGAGTTTGAATGATTGTCCTACAAATTCGATCAAGTTATGTTCAAATCAGGTTTGACAATCCAATTGGATTGGTAAAAGAAAAAAAGAAATTAAAAGATAAATTAAAAGCTAAGCTATAATGTAAAACAAACTGTCCAAACCTAGTTATTGGGGGCATTTCCTCACAATAATTAGGCTGGAGCAAAATATCAATTCAAATTAAATGGATTCACATGATTTTCTTTCAGTTTCTCTAGGGACTAGGTCTTATATTAGAAGTTTCAGAAGTAGTATTATTTATCAACCCAATTGATTCTGCATTTTCGTTACAATAATTCAATAGAAAAAAAAAGTAAAACATCCTCTTTTCTCTTCAATTCCTTTCCATCCACCTAAAAAAATTGGAGCTTAAAAAATCTGGAGGTGCTTCATTTGAGTAGTAACAAACCTAGTGGTTTGCTACCTCAAAGAAATCGAGAATCTAAAAAAATCTAACCCGGTTGACTGTTTACTATAACAACCTAGTCGGCCTATTCTTCAACCCTGTTTCGGTTAACAAACCTTAGAGTTTGAGTCTTGATTTAAACCGGTTCAATTGCTCAATTCCAAGAGAAATAGGGAAGAATTTCTTCTTTGGCTTTTCACGTTTTTTTATAATAACAAAGTCTCATGATCAGATGGATGTGACACTGAGACAACTAATGATGAGTATCGGTTTTGCTTGCAAAGCTGGCACAGTCTATTAGAACGACATAATCTTTATCATTCCACCACATATTAAAATTTCGGATTCCGCCACATCTTAAAATTTTGGACAAATATCACAATTACATATTAGGAGTTATTCAAATGTACGAAATTTTATGGATGGTTTATTAGGTGAGCTGACACGGCTTGAGTTATATACAATTACTCACAATACTCAATTAGCAAAACTTGCTTTTTCAAGAAATTTCGATCCAAAAACTTCGAAAACAAGGAAAGATTTTGGTTGATTGATCGCTGTGGTTTGTTTAATCCTTGTATGTGTTTCATTAACGCTATTAATGTACATTTCATTGAAGCTGTTTTGTATGTGTTTCATTAACGCTATTAATGTACATTTCATTGAAGCTGTTTTGCAAATGGTCAATGTTTCCTCATCAAACAACATTTTTAGAAATACCTGTAGAACTTTGGCTTCAATTTTTCATGTGCATGAGTTACAGTTTAAGTTCTAGTCATCGAAAAAATACTGCAATAAAGTGAAGGTGATTATTCAATGAAACGCAAGTAGTGGAGTAATTTTCAAACTTTAACAGTAAATTAGAAAAATTAAGTGTGACTTTGTGAGTGAAAATGTAACCAAATATGTTTTTGCTCTTCTCATTTTTATATTTAATTTTGATAAAAAACTAACAAATGCATCTAAATTTTCAAAAAATATTACATCATAAACATCATTTTTCTTGTCTAAAACAAGGTTAGAAAACCCCATTGATAAACAATATCAAAAGCTCCCTAGGGCTGTCTATCTCATTAAATACGATTCTTGCAAAATTTAACAAACCACATCGGGCATACATGTCACAAAGGGAACATCCGGCATATGTATCTCTACCCAACCCAAATTTTATGCATAAACCATGTATCTGCCTACCACATTCATAATGTAGGAGACTGCTACAAGCACTAAAAACACTGCCAAATATAAATTCATTTGGCTGGTAAGCACCATGATGGAGCATTTCATTAAAATGGCACAAAGCTTCTAACTCATAACCAAGTTTGGAAAATGCAGCAATCATTGAACCCCATGAAGTTATATCCTTTCTAGCGATACTAGAAAACACATTCCATGCATCCAAAATTTGATCAAACTTTGTGTACATTGCGATTAGAGCATTCTGTACAATAAGAGGAGAACCATGTTCTGATTTTATGACATGGGCATGAAGTTGCCTTCCTAAGCCAACACTGCCTAGACCAGAGCAAGCTTTTATTATGCTTCCAAATGTAAACTGATCTGGCATAACTTCTGACTGTAGCATTTGTATGTACAGTTTAATCGCATAATTTTCTTGGCCATTCTGAGAGCATCCAGCAATCATAGCAGTCCAAGAGACCACATTCCTTTGCGGCATTTCATCAAAAACCATTCTAGCATCCTCCAATGAACCACATTTGCCGTACATATTAAGAATATGGTTTTGTAGAACAACATCTGGCTGACAGTTAAACGATAAAATATGATCATGGACGTTTCTTCCAAGTTGTAGAGATCTCAGAGAAGAGCATACAGAATTTAAGTCAGCATAAGTGCTAGGTCTTATCCTGAAGTTTGTATTGTTTTGCAAGAAGTCAAATGCTACAAGAGCTTCATTGTACAGGTTTTGCTTGCAGAGAGAGCTAATGTAATCATTGCTGACCTGTTCGTTCCTAAAGTACGTTTGAGCATTTGATGGCACAAAAGGCTGACTGTGGTAGAAGGTGAACCGCAGTTGGGTTTTTAAGTTTCTAATCATGGTCACAGCATTTCAGAAAGAAAATAGTCCAGAACTAAAGGACAAGAAATGTTGAGATTCTATTTGTTTATGCATTTTAAAAGTGACAGTAGGAAGCAACAAATGTAAGTGGTAAATTGCATGAACGGAGGCAAAATCCGAGTCTCATGTTACTCCAAGAACCTGAATAAAGCAAAGTTCCCAAATATCATCGAAGCTTCTCAAAAAAGAATCCACCACCTCCCTTGCTTGATCCAGCAACATATACATAGTTCGAATGCATCCCAATACCCACAACACCACCAATGCAAATGACAGAGGCCAAAAGGTGAAAAAGCATAATCAAATATGGCACTGAGAAGCAGGTGAAGTGAAGAGAGAACATCAACATTGAAAACATAAATAAGTGCCCGATAGTAAATATACAAACTCATTTCCATTAGGAAAATAAAATGAAAACCTCTTAAAGATTATTGGACCCCAGCATGCTAAAACAGCTTCCTTTACAGTTAAAATTTTACTGAAAAAGCTATTAAATACTTCCGAGAGACAATAAACAATTTATGAATTATGATACAATAAGTTCAAATCAAACAATAATAATAGAGATAAAAACTCTCGTACAAATTTTTTTATATACAAACTGATGTGTCATCAAATCATTGCTTGGATGATGCACATGGGCGTACTTCCAAATCGAATCAAGCTTATGTTAAAAACTCTCACAAAGTTTTTGACAGGAACAAAATTTGAAAGCTTGTAAGAGGCAATTCTTCAAACAAGAAGACTGCAGAATGATTTAAAATTTATAATACATTAAAACAACGAATACAAATGATATGATGTTTTGCAATGACAACGAAGTACCAATTGAACACAAACTTTTGCCATAAAAGCATGGAAGCAATGAAACTAGACATGGAATAGGGAAGCAGAACTAAACTGTAAAGCCATCATAGCGAAAAATTGAAACTGCAGGCAATTAAATTAAATTACCTTAAGATTGTTGGATTCCAGTAGACTGAAAGTAATGCGCGCAGCTCTTTGAGCAACAAAATGGCGCGCCTCAAGAGTTAAGCGGTAGTAAGGGTAAAATTGGTAGTTCAATTACAGATACGACGTCGTGCTTTCGACATTAAGCAGACCTATGATGTATTAATTTCGAATTTAGTTCGTTTTCTTAAGTATCTTACGTTTTATCCCCTAGTTTAAACTTTAAAGATTGTTTACTTTCTTTTTTATTGAGGTTATACAAACAAGCATTGAATGTATAATGTGTAGTTGAATTTAATATAATTACTATTTATATAGAAAATTTTGAAAATAAATACATATATGTTATGAGTAGTGCTACACATTCTAAATTATTTATTTCAAATTATGTGGTATTTATTAATTGGTTAATGAGAATAATACAATTAATTCACTTGAATCTTGTAAAAAATTACTAACCAATCAATCAATGACACACCATTTGAGATGGAATTTGGGATAAAATATTTGTAATGTCTATCATTATTAATATGTCATAATATTATTTACTTGTTTTATAACATATTAAAGAATATTCTTGAAATTTTATGTTAAACAATTGATAGTTACTAAAGTAGTTATTAAATTTCATAAAATTAAAATCTCAATTTTTCCCATATGAAAAAAGGACAACTACACCTCAAGGATTGTGAAAATTGTCACAAAGATCCTCAAGTTTTTAATAAGAGACATAGAGATTTCCTTTGATTATAATACCTTTTGACTCTATAAACTCAAAAAAAAAAATTTGACCTTAAAATTTTATAACAAATAGAAATATGGCATTACAATAAATGTAATAATATATAAATTTTAAAATAATTTTTATATTTAAAAAATATTTTTATATTTTATAATATATTAGACCTATTTTATTATATTAAAGTAATTTTTAATAATAAATAAAAAATAATATTAAAATAACTAAATTAATTAAAATTAAAATTATTTTGAATATAATGTAAAAATAGTTTTAACTTTATTAATAGGTAGATATTCTATTAATGGTAACATATATTTAACCCAAAGATTTATTTAAAATCTTTATAATGGATAAAAATATATTATTAAAATAAATATAATAATTTAAAATTTTAATATTATTTTAAATGTTAAAAATAATTTAATATTATTAGTCTACCAAATATATTATATTATTTATATTAAATTTGTATTAATTAAAAAAAATTTAAATTAATTTTTTAATTCTTATATTCAAAGGATATTACGGTAAAAAAAATATTTTAAAGTCCCGTTTTTTAAATTTACGTGTCATTGTGACCGTTTCTTTATCATAGTTAATTATGGACACATGCAATAACATGGGAACTTTTCGTAATTTCATACTAAAACGACAAGTGAGGATCTTTATTTCCGTAAAATTTTAAATTGAATACCTTAAAACACCTGCTAGCATGAGCATGTGTATAATTTTGATCAGGATTAATTCGCTCATGACTTAATATTCTTGAGAGGTGTGCTGTGCCGCTAATGGCAATTATTGCCGTTGGCTGTGACCACGGATCAGAATCATGTGTTGGCAATTCTTTGGACCTTTCATGTTAGCTTTTGACGTGTAGTGAATCTTATATGTTTATTGGTTTTCCAAGGTTTGCTTAATCATTGTTGGTCATCTTCTCTTAGTTGTCGAACTTGCTTTTTTTCAATTTTTATTTTCTCACAAGTCTTTACAGATAATCCACAAGTTTAGTCCAATAATTGGTAATATCAGCCACTATTGACCACGAGTAATTAGATTAATGAATAATTAAATATTAGGTTATTATCATTTTATTACTTTAAAAATTATCAAATATTAAATGATTACAATAAGTATTGTCTCTTATCATTTTCTTACTATATCTTTATAAAAATATCATTTTATTATTTTTCCGTTACAATAACTATCATTTTACTACTTTTCCGTTACAACCATTAGTTGACTTATTAGTTGACCAGTTAATTGACTAACAAAATATTAATTTTACCCTTCATGATTAGAAAAAAAGCTTCATTAAAAAAATAATAAGACAAATTTATTTTGTAAATAAGCTTCATTTTCATAATTCCAACAAAAAGAATTGATATTTTGTTAGTCAATTAACTGATCAACTAACGGTTATAATGGAAAAGTAGTAAAATGATATTTTTATAAAGATATGGTAGGAAAATTATAGGAGATAATACTTATTGTAGTCATTTGATATTTGGTAATTTTTTAAGTAGTAAAATGATAATAACTCTTGAATATTTTTTAGCAACATCAAACCCAATCAATAATTATGTAGTTTCTTGGAAAATCATATTGAAATCATTCAGGTTGGGTGATTGTATGAGTTCTTTAATGCAATTCTCATATCGATATACTGAATCGAATCATTTACTGTGGGATTTAATACATCTTGAGGCTGGATTGCTTGGGTAGAAGTTCACTGATCACTTTAAAAAGTTTGATGAGTACTTTCATGCAGCAAAGTTCAGAGTTTTGCAATTTTGACGGCCAAATTTGCTTGGATTATTTATAATCCTTCTATTAATGAACAAATATTCTTCTCTAATTTTCAATATGTTTTATGTCTCATTTGATGAGGGGATAGACCCTTTATATATGCCCTTTTCGTCTTTTTAAACTTATTTTTCAGTCAAGTGAAAAAAAAAAAAGAGTTTTGCCAAAGACAAGTCATGCTTCCACCAAACTACAAACAGCTAAAACAAACATAACTCAAACTTAGATTGAAAAATACATTTAAGAATGAGGCCATCCAGGTCTAGGTTTTGCCATCATTATTTGGGTCTAAAGAGACCAGCAGAACACAAGGATGCTCACCTTCAAATTTTGAAATCCTTTCATGGGATATTGTCATATTCATGAAGCCAAAACATTTCTTAGTTTCTCAGCTCTGAAATGGAAATTTCTTTGAGAGCTTTTTGCATTAGTGTCTTTGCCACAAGAAGTTCCTGAGAAATGTGTTGCATTGTAGGTCGAGATTTCGGTTGAGAACGCAAGCAAGAAAATGCTATTGTTGAAACAAGAATAATATCTTGAACAATCTTTTGATTCATTGGAGGCGAGAGACGTTGGTCTAAAATATCGATCAACATGATTTTTGGGTTCGATGATGATGATAATGATGAGAGGAGTTCTCCTGGATGTGTTCCCATCAATATTTCGAGTGCCACTACCCCAAAACTGTAAACATCACATTTCTCTGTCACAACCATAGTGTAGGCAAGTTCTACATGAAAAGAAAAGGGTGTAAGATTATGTCTTTAAAAAGAAAACCATAGAGCGTAATAAGAAATACAACCAATTATTTAATTCACCTGGGGCAATATATCCGTAAGTGCCTGCTCGTAGGGTTCTATTGGATGAATCAACATGTAGAAGTCTAGCAGTGCCAAAATCAGCAACAAATGCCTCCAAATTTGAGTCAAGTAGAATGTTGTTGCTTGATATGTCGCGGTGAACAATTGATAGAGTGCAGTCGTGATGCAGGTACGACAAAGCGTGAGCCACACTCTTCACGATGTTCACTCTTTTAGTCCAATTCAACTCAATAGCTTCGTCATCATGGCGTAAAACACAGAACAAGCTTTCTTTTTCCATGTACTCATAAATCAAAAACATGCATTTTTTGTGCAAACAAAAACCATAAAGTTTCACAATGTTCCGATGTCGTACAGTGGAGAGTACATGAGCCTCATTTTGGAAACTCTTGACAAAAGCTGAATCCTCTGTTTCAGAATGGTGAAGCTTCTTCAAAGCAACAACTTTTCCGTTTGGTAGCTCTGCCTTGTAAACACTACCATAACCTCCAGTTCCGATGCAATATTTCATATGAAAATCTTCCGTTGCATTAATCAAATCTTCATATAAAATTTTACCATCATAATTCCACACCGAAAACACATCTCCATTCTTGGCAGCTCTGGAGTTGAGTTTCAGAGTTTTATTCTGACGTTTAAGGAGTAATATGAATCCTAATATAATGAAGGCGAGAACTAGACTGAGAGGAAGAAAAATTTTAACAAACAGAATGATTGAAGGTGGATGCTTCTGAATGATTGAAGGTGGATGCTTCTGACTTTGAGAGCAAGAAGGAAAACCTTCAACATGGCCGCATAAACCATTGTTGCCGGCAAAACTCTTTGGTGGATTATCCCGCAAATTAGAAAAAATTTCACCTTCCAAACTGTTGAATGACATGTCTGAATGCATTGGACAGAGAGTCTTAGGTATGGTGCCTGAAAGGTTATTGTGGGAAAGGTCCAAGTTTTGAAGCAATAAAATTTCTTCCATTTCTGGGGGAATAGTTCCATCCAAACTGTTGTGGTTCAATGTTAAATTCTTTAACTCTGAGCAGTTGCCAATCTCAGTTGGAATAGAACCACCAAGTTTATTTTTAGAGAGGTCGAGATACTTAAGGTTGAAGAGTTTTCCAATTGCAGACGGTATCTGCCCTGAAAGTAGGTTTGAGGAAAGGTTGAGATTTTTGAGTTGGGATAACTTGGTGAGCTCATCTGGAATGATACCATGTATTTTTTTTATCAGATAAGTCTAACTCCTCTAGAGCACTAAGATTCCCTATTTCTAGTGGAATGGAGCTGTGGAGTTGGTTAGAACTGAGATCCAATTGCAGCAAGCTGGTTAACTGACCTAGAGTTGAAGGAATAGCTCCGGTTAGCTTGTTAACTTTGATAAACAAATAAGTCAAATTCTTTAGATGTCCTATTTCTCGTGGAATTGTGCCATTGAACTGGTTGAAACCAAGATATAAAACCTCAAGGTTTGTTAAACGAAATAGGGTTGAAGGAATAGGCCCACCTAATGTGTTATTCCTCACAAACAGTCCGATTAGACTTTTTAGATTCCCGATTTCTTGAGGTAATACACCACTGAGTTTGTTACTACTCAAATCAAGCCCTTCTAGATTTCTTAAGCTCCCAATTTCTTTTGGTATAGTACCTGCAATGTGATTGATTAAAGGACGAATGAAGTTCAATGATTATTTTTCCATGAATATAAATTTAACATATAGCTAGGCTAGCTAGCCACCATAATTTTTCGGTAACTCACCATTGAGGTTGTTACTACTCAAATCAAGCTCCTTCAGATTTCTTAAGCTCCCAATTTCTTTTGGTATAGTACCTGCAATGTGATCGATTAAAGGACGAATGAATTTCAATTATTATTTTGCAATGAATATAAATCACTATAATTATTTGGTAACTCACCATTAAGGTTGTTACTACTCAAATCAAGCACCTCCAGATTTCTTAAGCTCCCAATTTCTTTTTGGATAGTACCTACAATGTGATCAATTAAAGGATGAATAAATTTCAATGATTATTTTTCAATGAATATAAATTAAATATATAGGTAGGTTAGCTAGCTACCAAAATTAACAAACTCACCACTGAGTTTGTTACTATCCAAAGAAAGAGCCTCCAACTTTCTTAAGCTCCCAATTTCATTTGGTATAGTACCTGCAATGTGATTGATTAAAGGACGAATGAATTTCAATGATTATTTTTCAATGAATATAAGTTAAATAAATAGCTAGCCACCATAATTATTTGGTAACTTACCATTGAAGTTGTTACTACCCAAAACAAGCTCCTTCAAATTTTTTAAGCTCCCAATTTCTTTTGGTATAGTACCTACAATGTGATCGATTAAAAGACGAATGAATTTCAATGATTATTTTTCAATGAATATAAATTAAATAAACAACTAGGCTAGCTAGCCACCATAATTATTTGGTAACTCACTCACCTGTAAGATTATTCCGATCCAGATCAAGGTATTTGAGATTTGAAAGAGAACCAATTTGGGACGGAATGCTTCCCAATATATTATTGTTCGAAAGATCGAGATATTGCAGGTTTGGAAAGCAAGAAAAGTTGAGACGGCCAAGTTCCCCTTTGATCTTGCTTTCCGCTAAGCCTATGTGAGTGATCCTTCCTTCATAATCGTAAGTGATACCAACCCAATTGCAATGATCTGAAGTATTGTGAGGAATCCTGTCCTTCCACGAGCCGCTGTTGAGTAAAGCTTGTCTTTCTATTTCAGATGCTGCAGCATGAATACTAATATTGGTAGCAGATGCAACATGGACTCTCAAAAGAGTAAGGAGAGCCCATATGAATACGATGACTGCTCTGCAAGTATTGGAGAAAGCACACGCCATGTTTAAGATAGTTTTCAACAAAGCCAGGTGCAAGCTAAAATGACTTGAAAACTGAAGCCGACGATGCAAATAAGGGGGCTGCTGCCAGCTCCATTTCTGTGTCTCTGATTGCAGGTTGACTTTCAGATATTTTTATTGACTTCACTTTCCACCTCAAATCAATGTTGGCGTTTCCTTTTATTTGTTCTTATTTTAATGTTCTCCTCGAAAATAATAATTTGCGTATTTTATCATCATAAATCTTATTCGTAAAAAATGATAAGCTTTTCTAAAAAGATAATTAAAAAAAAAGTTACCCATAATTTATTTTTTATCGCATCCAAATTTTTTTCCATTAAGAGGTAAGTTATTAAAATAAAAAAGAGTCAGTTATAAATTAAAAACAAATCTTAAAATAAGTATTAAGCCAAGAGAATAGGAAATAAAAACATATGAACGACTGAAGTCAAGTCACGCTAAACTTCAAATGGAATATTAAAACAACTCCTTACCTCACCTTGTTGTGTATAAACCCTGGTCTCTTTCTCTTAACTAACATTTCATTCCTCAGCTTGACCAAAAAAAAAATTTCATTCCTCATATTTTACAAGAAGTGAAACATTCTTTCAAAGATTTAAAGAAAACAAATATAGAACAAGAAGAAATCAAAGAATCACTTTTCTTCACTATGGCATAGTACACAGTTACATAGTTACAACGTCTCTAATCTTCACTATGGCATAGTACACAGTTACATAGTTACTGCATCTCTAATGCCTGTATAGCAAAAGCTTGGCAGCAAGCATGAAAATTTTCCCTTTAACAAATTCCAATGAATTATTGAGCCTCTGCTTTGTGTCCCTTAAATCCATTGCTTTTAACTTCTCTTGTTGCAACTCCACCAATTCTGACTAAGTTGATCCTGTCATAACGATAAATCCACATTCAAATCAATATATATTAGGCAAGTTAAATGTTTTTTCCACGATGCAATATTTGATATGAAAATCTTTCGTTGCATCAATCAGATCTTCATATAAAATTTTAGCATCATAATTCCACACTGAAAGCCTATTTTCATTCGTTGCAGCTCGTCACAAGCTTTGGATTTTCACTCTTACTCTTAAGGAGTAAAATGAATCCAAATACTGTGAAGGCGAGAACTAGAGTGAGGGGAAGAAAAATTTTAACAGACAGAATGAATGAAGGTGCAAGTCTGTGTCTTTGAGAGCAAGAAGGAAAACCTTTAACAGGACCACATAAGCCCTTGTTGCCTACAAAACTCTTTGGTGGATTACCCCGCAAATAAGTGGGAATTTCACCTTCCAAATTGTTGAATGACATGTCCAAACACATTGGACGGAGAGTCTTAGGTATGGTATGACGAAGCGGAATTGTGAATATGGAGAACACAAGTTTCTGAATAAAAAGTTTATTGAATAATTTAGTCTGAAAAAGTTCAGAAAATAATGACAAGGTCTCTCTATTTATAAGAGAGGAAACTCACTTCCCTAAGTTAACTTAAAAAGGAAAAATAATAATTATAATGGAAATAAAATATACTTTCCCTAAGTTAACTTAAAAGTGGAAAACTAAATCTTAAAATTGCTAAACTAAAAGATACTTTACTAAGTTAACTAAATCTCATACCTTAATTGACTCTAATAAAAATAGAAAGCTCTAAAATAATAAAATCCTAAACCTTAAAATTCCCAAAATAACTTCTGTACCTGAAAGGTTATTGTGAGATAGGTCCAAGTTTTGAAGCAATAAAATTTTCCAATCTCTAGTGGAAAAATTAAATATATAGCTAGGCAAGCTAGCTACCAAAATTAATTGGTAACTCACCATTAAGGATGTATTACACAAATAAAGCGCCTCCAGATTTTTTAAGCTCCCAATTTCTTTTGGGATAGTTCCTGCAATGTGATTGAGTAAAGGACGAATGAATGTCAATGATTATTTTCCAACGAATATAAATTAAACATACAGCTAGGCTAGCTAGCTACCATAATTATTTGGTAACTCACTCACCTAGGCTAGCTAGCTACCATAATTATTTGGTAACTCACTCACCTGTAAGATTTTTCCAATGCAGATTAAGGTATTTGAGTTTTGAAAGAGAACCAATTTGGGGTGGAATGCTTCCCGATAGATCGTTGTTCCAAAGATTGATATATTGCAGGTTTGAAAAGCAAGAAAAGTTGAGGCTGCCAAGTTCCCCTTTGATACTGCATTCCACTAACTCTATGTGATACCAACCCAATTGCAATGATCTGACGTATTGTGAGGAATCCTGTCCTTCCACCAGCCGCTGTTGAGTAAAGCTTGTGTTTCTATTTTCAGATGCTGCATCATGGACGATCAAAAGAGTAAGGGCAGCCCATGTGAATATGATGACTGCTCTGCAAGTATTGGAGAAAGCACACGCCATGTTTAAGATAGTTTCATCAAAGCTAAGTTCAAGCTAAAATGACTTATGCAATTTGTTCATGAACAAACTTGCGGGTGACTAAACTGTACCCACTTAAATAATTTTGAGATGATGGACTATAGTCAACGAGTATTTTTATTACGTATATACATAATTCATGTTTCATTAACGTGGTTTCAATAAAATTACAGTAAAAGAACAGAAGAAAGTAAAGCATCAGTTTGAAATGAATAAATCAATCATGATACGTCTTTAGCACGTTTTTCCTTCATTTGACAAGTGTAGAGACTTCTTTAAAACAATTAAATGTCTTTCTTTTTAAACTGCTCGCAAATTGAATAATGAATCCCTTTCCTATTATGTAGAAAGTGGTTCAACTTCTTGAGAAGGCGGACACAATCTTTAAGGTCATTTCAGCCAAGGTTGAAAGTAAATGACTCTGCTCTCGCCAAGAATTTTTATTTTTTTGTAAAAGGTATGCGTACTAGGTAACCAAAATCGATTTTTTAGCCCTTATTTCTTTGTAGGATTCGAATTTCGGTGGCCATCTAATTAAATCTGTTTGATACCTCTCTGCTAAGGTCCTGAGGACAGCTAAGAATAAATTAAGAAGTAGTAAATTACTTAACTGACAGTGACTTGCAGCTTTACTCTTCATCATCTTTTGGTTTGGTTGTAATTGATTCTCTTCGTGGCCGATGCTTCTTACCCTTCAGTTTTGGCAAGGTCAAGATCCAGGATGGAACCTCGCAACCAGAGGCTTTCATTAAATTTATCGTCTTCTGTGTAAAGCGTTATAGCTTCTCCACTCCTAACTGCCCTGCCAGTGCGACCTATATCGACAAAACTTGGCTTCAATTGACCAACAAAAGCGAATTAAAAAAATCTTAAAATAATGGAAATTACCATTTTGCTTTATGTACGTACAGAACAAGCATGATCAGATAAACAGCTATGTATAAGGAATTGATACAGAGCTGAGAACGTATTTGGCAGAGGCGCAAACAGATTGTTCAATGTTTAATCTAGAGCATCAAAATACTTAGGAAAAGGAAGCAAATAATAATAATAATAATAATTCGTATAATGCAACATGTGTATCAAGAATATCTCGCTCACAATATTCCATTAGCAAAACTTGCTTTTTCAAGAAATTTCAATCCAAAAACTTCGAAAACAAGGAATGAATTTGGTTGATTGATCGATGTGGTTTGTTAATCCTTGAATGTGTTTCATTAACGGTATTAAAGTACCTTTCATTGAAACTGTTTTTCAAATGATCAATGTTTCCGTATCAAAAAATAATGAGTGCTGCTAAATATCAAGAATAACGAGAGAATGACGAGAGAATTGCCTCTTCTCTCTCTCTCCTCCCACCACATGCTTCATTCTCTCGTCTTTCTCTCGTTTTTCTTCTTGATATTTAGCATTTTCCAAAAACATTTTTAGAAGTTCCTGTAGAACTTTGACTTCATTTTTCACGTGCATGAGTTACAGTTAAAGTTTTAGTCATTGAAAAAGTACTGCACTAAAGTGGAGGTAATTATTCAACGAAATGTAAGTAGTGGACTAATTTTCAAACTTGAATAGTAAATTAGAAAAACCAAGTGTTACTTGATCGGTGAAAAAATGTAACCAAACGTGTTTTCGCTCTTTTCATTTTTATATATAATTTTGATTAAAAAACTAAGACATGCATTTAAGTTTTTAAAAATATTACATCACAAACATGATTTTTCTTGTCTAAAATAAGGTCACAAAACATCATTGATAAACAATATCAAAAGCTCCCTAGGTAGCCGAGTGCTATAATTTTAAGTAGATTAATTTGCGTGGCTAAAGTCAGTGTGTTATTGTCTCAATCCATGATCTACACCTCTAAAATCCTGAAGGCCCCGCCCCAAAAAATGAGAATAAAACTTTGCTTTACGAATGTAAAGAGTCTAAAGGTATGAAGATTGATTTATTCATTTCAAAATCAAAACTAGGTCTGATGCTTTAATTTACTTTCTTCTACAACTTTTTCAAAACCACGTTTCGGAAAGCTAAAAAAATGGTTGGGTACATGAAGTCACATGAAACACGAGTATCTAGCAAATTTAATTAGATTTTTACTCTCCATCGTCCACTTTCCATCAATGGTGCATTTTCAAAATTAACAACCTACTGCTTTGATTTTTTTTGGCAAAATTTGTCGTATCAGGGGAGGGAGAAAAGCCGGAGCGTCAAACGGTCAAAAATTGCACAACCCGAATAATTTCTAAAACGAGTCTAATTCGCCAATCTAGTCAAGCCATAACTCCTTCTGCTGATTAGATCTCCAGAAACAAATTCCGTTTCTTCATCGCCGTCCATGCCCGGTCGGTACAATTTATTTACTCTGCAGTCTGTACGATAATTAGTTTAATTCATACATTAACATTTAAATTGTAAAGAAGGCTTCCTAGCTTTTATTACCAATCTGTATATTAACAAAAAGCAGAGATGAGTACATCCAATTAACTGCAGTGAGCTGGATTTAAAAAAAAATTAAACAAAAAAAAATTACACACATGAAATTATGAACATGATAAGAAGTGCGGCAAAAGTGCGTTAAAAAGTTTCTTAAATTCAATTATTCTTATTGTATGATCATCAAGTGAACGTTGGCCACCGAAATTCGAATCCTCAAAAAAAAAAAATAAAGCCTAAAAAATCGATTTTGGTTACCTAGTACCCATACCTTTTACAAAAAAAAATAAAAAATAAAATAAAATAAAATAAAATAAAATAAAATAAAATAAAAATTATTGGCCAGAGCAGAGTCATTTGCCTTCAACCTTGACTGAAATAATCTTAAAGATGGTGCCTGCCTTCTCAAAAAGTCGAACCACTTTCTGCATAATAGGAAAAGTGATTCACTATTCAATTTGCAAGCGGTTTAAATAAAAAGACAATTGTTTTATAGAAGTCCCCACACTTGTCAAATGAAGGAAAAACGTGCATGTGACCAAAAAACAAAAAACAAAAATGTAATAATATCATTTGGACTCGGTCTAAAGACACGTGACGATTGATTTATTCATTTCAAACTTAAAACATTGTCGCATGTTTTACTTTCTTCTCTTCTTTTACTGTAATGTTATTGAAACCACGTTTATGAAACATGAATTATGTATATATGAAATAAAACTACTTGTTGACTATATACAGTCCATCATTTCAAAATTATTTAAGTGGGTAGAGTTTAGTCACCCGCACGTTTGTTCATGAACAAATTGCAAAAGTCATTTTAGCTTGGACCTAGCTTTGTTGAAACTATCCTAAACATGGCGTGTGGTTTCTCCAATACTTGCAGAGCAGTCATCGTATTCATATGGGCTGCCCTTACTCTTTTGATAATCCATGTTGCATCTGCTACCAATATTCGTATTCATGTTGCAGCATCTGAAATAGAAAGACAAGCTTTACTCAACAGCGGCTGGTGGAAGGACAGGATTCCTCACAATACTTCAGATCATTGCAATTGGGTTGGTATCACTTGCAATTATGAAGGAAGTATCACCCACATAGACTTAGAAGATAGCAAGATCAAAGGGGAACTTGGCCGTCTCAACTTTTCTTGCTTTCCAAACCTGCAATATCTCAATCTTGGAAACAATAATCTATCGGGAAGCATTCCACCCCAAATTGGTTCTCTTTCAAATCTCAAGTATCTTAATCTGCGTTGGAATAATCTTACAGGCGAGTGAGTTACCAAATAATTATGGTAGCTAGCTAGCCTAGTTGTATATTTAATTTATATTCGTTGAAAAATAATCATTGATATTCATTCATCCTTTAATCCATCACATTACAGGTACTATCCCAAAAGAAATTGGGAGCTTAAGAAATCTGAAGGTGCTTTATTTGAGTAATAACTGCCTCAATGGTGAGTTACCAATTAATTTTGGTAGCTAGCTACCCTAGCTATGTATTTAATTTATATTCATTAAAAAACAATCGATTACGTTCATTCTTCCTTTAATCAATATCACTGCAGGTACTATACCAAAAGAAATTGGGAGCCTAAGAAATCTGGAGGTACTTTATTTGAGTAGTAACAACCTCAATGGTGAGTTGCCAATTAATTTTGGTAGCTACCTACCCTAGATATGTATTTAATTTATATTCATTAAAAAACAATCACTGACATTCATTTTTCCTTTAATCAATCTCACTGTAGGTACTATCCCTACAGAAATTTGGAGCTTAAGAAATCTAGAGGTCCTTTATTTGATAAATAACAAACTCAGTGGTGCATTACTCCAAGAAATCGGGAACCTAAAAAGTCTAATCTGGTTGTCTGTAACTAGTAACACATTAGGTGGACCTATTCCTTCAACCCTGTTTCGTTTAACAAACATTAAGTATTTAGGTCTTGGTTTCAACCGGTTCAATGGATCAATTCCACGAGAAATAGGAAATCTAAAGAATTTGACTAATTTGGCTATCATGGCTAACAAGCTAATCGGAGCTATTCCTTCAACTCTCGGTCGTTTAACCAGCCTGCTGTATTTGAATCTCAGTTCTAACCTACTCCACAACTCCCTTCCACTAGAAATAGGGAATTTTAATGCTCTAGAGGAATTAGACTTATCTGATAACAAAATACGTGGTATCATTCCAGACGAGCTCACCAAGTTATCCAACCTTCAATATCTCAATCTTTCCTCAAACCTACTTTCAGGCCAAATACCTTTTGCAATTGGAAAACTCTTTAACCTCGTGTCTCTAGACCTCTCTAAAAATAAACTTAGTGGTTCGATTCCGACTGGGATTGACAACTGCTCAAAGTTAAAGAACTTAACATTGAACCAAAACAGTTTGGATGGAACTATTCCACTAGAGATGGGAAAAATTTTATTCCTAGAAAAGTTTGACCTTTCTCACAATAACCTTTTAGGCACCATACCTAAGACTCTCCGTCCAATGTATTTAGACTTGTCTTTCAACAATTTGGAAGGTGAAATTCCCACTTATTTGCTGGATAATCCACCAAAGAGTTTTGAAGGTAACAAGGGTTTATGCGGCCATGTTAAAGGTTTTCCTTCTTGCTCTCAACGACATATACTTGCACCTTCATTCATTATGTCTGTTAAAATTTTTCTTCCCCTCACTATAGTTCTTGCCTTCACAATATTTGGATTCATTTTACGCCTTAAGAGTAAGAGTGAAAATCCAAAACTTGTGGCAAGAGGTGCAAAGAACGGAGATGTGTTTTCAGTGTGGGATTATGATGGTAAATTTTTATATGAAGATATGATTGATGCAACGGAAGATTTTCATATCGGATATTGCATCGGAACTGGAGGTTACGGTAGTGTATATAAGGCCGAGCTACCAGACGGGAAAGTTGTTGCTTTGAAGAAGCTTCACCATTCTGAAACAGAGGATTCAGCTTTTGTCAAGAGTTTCCAAAACGAGGCTCGTGTACTCTCCACAGTTCGACATCGGAACATTGTGAAACTTTATGGTTTTTGTTTGCACAAAAAATGCATGTTTTTGATTTATGAGTACATGGAAAGAGGAAGCTTGTTCTGTGTTTTACGCCATGATGACGAAGCTATTGAGTTGAATTGGACTAAAAGAGTGAACATCGTGAAGAGTGTGGCTCACGCTTTGTCGTACCTGCATCACGACTGCACTCTATCAATTGTTCACCGCGACATATCAAGCAACAACATTCTACTTGACTCAAATTTGGAGGCATTTGTTGCTGATTTTGGCACTGCTAGACTTCTACATGTTGATTCATCCAATAGAACCCTACGAGCAGGCACTTACGGATATATTGCCCCAGGTGAATTAAATAATTGGTTGTATTTCTTATTACGCTCTATGGTTTTCTTTTTAAAGACATAATCTTACACCCTTTTCTTTTCATGTAGAACTTGCCTACACTATGGTTGTGACAGAGAAATGTGATGTTTACAGTTTTGGGGTAGTGGCACTCGAAATATTGATGGGAACACATCCAGGAGAACTCCTCTCATCATTATCATCATCATCGGACCCAAAAATCATGTTGATCGATATTTTAGACCAACGTCTCTCGTCTCCAATGAATCAAAAGATTGTTCAAGATATTATTCTTGTTTCAACAATAGCATTTTCTTGCTTGCGTTCTCAACCGAAATCTCGACCCACAATGCAACGCATTTCTCTGGAACTTCTTGCGGGAAAGACACCAATGCAAAAAGCTCTCAAAGAAATTTCCATTTCAGAGCTCAGAAACCAAGAAATGTTTTCGCTTCATGAATATGACAATACGCCATGAAAGGATTTCAAAATTTGAAGGTAAGTAATGTTCTGCTGGTCTCTTTAGACCTAAATAATCACTATTTTAGATTTTACTTAATATAATATTAGATCGTGAGAGAATTAATTTTAATCAATTACACACATACTCATGCTAGCAAGTGTTTCAATATAGAATTTTACGTGGATAAGGTCCTCAATGTTTTAATATCTATGAAATGAAAGTTCACGTAACATGTCATGTTCTCATATTTAATTATGATAAAAATACGGTTAGATTTTTATTTTATAAAATTAATAATTACTAATTACATAACATCAAAATTCATTGGGAATATAGTTTGAGAGATATTATTGAATTAGTTATACATTAAATAAATAATATTATGACATATATTTATTTATTTTCAAAATTCTCTTTATAAATATTAGTTATATCAAATTTAACTACACATTATATATTCAATGAATGGTTGTATAACCTCACTAAAAAAGAAAAGGGAAAAGGACACAGAGACCTCTAACGTTTGAATAAGGGACACAAAACTCCTTAATGTTTCAAAAAAGACACTCAGACCCCTATTTCTTAATAGTAAATTATAATTTTACCATTATACCCTTATAGCATATTAAAAAATAATTATTTATTATCCAATTTATTTCTATATTATTAATAAAATTACGAATATAACTTCATTATCCAATTTTTTATCAATTGTTCACCGCGACATATCAAGCAACAACATTCTACTTGACTCAAATTTGGAGGCATTTGTTGCTGATTTTGGCACTGCTAGACTTCTACATGTTGATTCATCCAATAGAACCCTACGAGCAGGCACTTACGGATATATTGCCCCAGGTGAATTAAATAATTGGTTGTATTTCTTATTACGCTCTATGGTTTTCTTTTTAAAGACATAATCTTACACCCTTTTCTTTTCATGTAGAACTTGCCTACACTATGGTTGTGACAGAGAAATGTGATGTTTACAGTTTTGGGGTAGTGGCACTCGAAATATTGATGGGAACACATCCAGGAGAACTCCTCTCATCATTATCATCATCATCGGACCCAAAAATCATGTTGATCGATATTTTAGACCAACGTCTCTCGTCTCCAATGAATCAAAAGATTGTTCAAGATATTATTCTTGTTTCAACAATAGCATTTTCTTGCTTGCGTTCTCAACCGAAATCTCGACCCACAATGCAACGCATTTCTCTGGAACTTCTTGCGGGAAAGACACCAATGCAAAAAGCTCTCAAAGAAATTTCCATTTCAGAGCTCAGAAACCAAGAAATGTTTTCGCTTCATGAATATGACAATACGCCATGAAAGGATTTCAAAATTTGAAGGTAAGTAATGTTCTGCTGGTCTCTTTAGACCTAAATAATCACTATTTTAGATTTTACTTAATATAATATTAGATCGTGAGAGAATTAATTTTAATCAATTACACACATACTCATGCTAGCAAGTGTTTCAATATAGAATTTTACGTGGATAAGGTCCTCAATGTTTTAATATCTATGAAATGAAAGTTCACGTAACATGTCATGTTCTCATATTTAATTATGATAAAAATACGGTTAGATTTTTATTTTATAAAATTAATAATTACTAATTACATAACATCAAAATTCATTGGGAATATAGTTTGAGAGATATTATTGAATTAGTTATACATTAAATAAATAATATTATGACATATATTTATTTATTTTCAAAATTCTCTTTATAAATATTAGTTATATCAAATTTAACTACACATTATATATTCAATGAATGGTTGTATAACCTCACTAAAAAAGAAAAGGGAAAAGGACACAGAGACCTCTAACGTTTGAATAAGGGACACAAAACTCCTTAATGTTTCAAAAAAGACACTCAGACCCCTATTTCTTAATAGTAAATTATAATTTTACCATTATACCATTATAGCATATTAAAAAATAATTGTTCATTATCCAATTTATTTCTATATTATTAATAAAATTATGGATATAACTTCATTACCCAATTTTTCCATTTAATTTTTATCAAATTTTATCTTCAAACTAAATAAATTTAATCCATTGCTCAAAAATAAAGATAGATTAAATTGATTATTAATATAATAAAAATAACATATATTTAATATAAAAATAACATATATTAAATTAAAATAAATTTAATTTATATATGGAGAATTGTTATTTTTAAGAAATTATCAATTTAATTTATATATAAGAAATTATAAGAAATAACATATGGAGAATTGTTATTTTTATTATATTAATAATCAATTTAATTTATTTTTATTTTTGAGCAATGGATTAAATTTATTTAGTTTGAAGATAAAATTTGATAAAAATTAAATGGAAAAATTGGGTAATGAAGTTATATCCATAATTTTATTAATAATATAGAAATAAATTGGATAATGAACAATTATTTTTTAATATGCTATAATGGTATAATGGTAAAATTATAATTTACTATTAAGAAATAGGGGTCTGGGTGTCTTTTTTAAAACATTAGGAGATTTTGTGTCCCTTATTCAAACGTTAGGGGTCTCTGTGTCCTTTTCCCAAAAGAAAATAAACAATCTTTAAAGTTTAAACTAGGGGACAGAACGTAAGATACTGAAGAAAATGAACTAAATTCGAAATTAAAACAAAATGGGTCTGCTTAATGTCGAAAGCACGACGTCGTATCTGTAATTGAACTACCAATTTTACCCTTACTACCGCGTAACTCTTGAAGCGCGCCATTTTGCTGCTCAAAGACCTGCGTGCATTACTTTCGGTCTACTTTGTTTTCACCTTCTTTTTTTTAATTCAGATTTTAAGGATGACGTTGCTTAAATACATTTACTAGAATCCAACAATCTTAAGGTAATTTAATTTATTTGTCTGCAGTTTCAATTTTTCGCTATGATGGCTTTACAGTTCAGTTCTGCTTCCCTATTCCACGTCTAGTTTCATTGCTTACATGCTTTTATGGCAAACGTTTGTGTTTAATTGGTACTTCGTTGTCGTTGCAAAACATTTGTATTCGTTGTTCTAATGTATTATAAATTTTAAATCATTCTGCAGTCCTCTTGTTTGAAGAATTGCCTCTTACAAGCTTTCAAATTTTGTTCCTGTCAAAATTTTTGTGAGGGGCCCATTTTGATTGCTTTAAAAACCCATTTACCACAAGCTTGATTCCATTTGGAAGTACGCCCATGTACATCATCCAAGCAATGATTTGATGACACATCAGTTTGTATATAAAAAAATTTGTGCGAGAGTTCTTATCTCTATTATTGTTGTTTGATTTGAACTTATTGTATCATAATTCATAAATTGTCTTTCGGAAGTATTTAACTGTAAAGGAAGCTGTTTTAGCATGCTGGGGTCCAATAATCTTTAAGAGGTTTTCATTTTATTTTCCTAATGGAAATGAGTTTGTATAGTTACTATCGGGCACTTATTCATGTTTTCAATCTTGGTGTTCTCTCTTCACTTCACCTGCTGGTCACTGCCATATTTTGATTATGTTTTTCACCTTTTGGCCTCTGTCATTTTCATTGGTGGTGTTGTGGGTATTGGAATGCATTCGAACTATGTATATGTTTCTGGATCAAGCAGGGGAGGTGGTGGATTCTTTTTTGAGAAGCTTCGATGATATTTGGGAACTTTGATTTATTCAGGTTCATGGAGTAACATAGGAGTCGGATTTTTCCTCCGTTCATGCAATTTACAACTTACATTTGTTGCTTCCTACTAGTACTTTTAAAATGCAGATACAAATAGAATCTCAACAATTTTTATCCTTTAGTTCTAGACTATTTTCTTTCTGAAATGCTGTGACCACTTACATTTGTTGCTTCCTACTATTACTTTTAAATCCATATACAAATAGAATCTCAACATTTCTTATCCTTTAGTTCTAGACTATTTTCTTTCTGAAATGCCGTGACCATGATTAGAAACTTAAAAACCCAACTGCCGTTCACCTTCTACCACAGTCAGCCTTTTGTCCAATCAAATGCTCAAACTTACTGTAGGACTGAACAGTTCAGCAATGATTACATTAGCTCTCTCTGCAAGCAAAACCTGTACACTGAAGCTCTTGTAGCATTTGACTTCTTGCAAAACAATACAAACTTCAGGATAAGACCTAGCACTTATGCTGATTTAATCTCTGCATGCTCTTCTCTGAGATCTCTACAACTTGGAAGAAAAGTCCATGATCATATTTTATCGTCCAAGTGTCAGCCATATGTTGTTCTACATAACCATATTCTTAATATGTACGGCAAATGTGGTTCATTGGAGGATACTAGAATGGTTTTTGATGAAATGCCGCTGAGGAATGTGGTCTCTTGGACTGCTATGATTGCTGGACGCTCTCAGAATGGCCAAGAAAATGATGCGATTGAACTGTACATACACATGCCACAGTCAGGAGCTATGCCAGATCAGTTTACCTTTGGAAGCATAATAAGATCTATCTCTGGTCTATGCTGTGTTGGCTTAGGAAGACAACTTTATGCCCATATCATAAAATCAGAACATCGTTCTCATCTTATTTCACAGAATGCTCTAATTGCAATGTACACAAAATTTGATCGAATTTTGGATGCATGGAATGTGTTTTCTGGTATCGCTGGAAAGGATATAACTTCATGGGGTTCAATGATTGCTGCATTTTCCAAACTTGATGAAATGCTCCATCATTGGGCTTACCAGCCAAATGAATTTATATTTGGCAGTGTTTTTAGTGCTTGTAGCAGTCTCCTACATCATGAATGTGGGAGGCAGATACATGGCATAAGCATAAAATTTGGTTTGGGTAGAGATATTTTTGCCGGATGTTCCCTTTGTGACATGTATGCCCAATGTGGTTTGTTAGATTCTGCAAGAATGGTATTTAATGAGATAGAAAGCCCTGATTTAGCATCATGGAATGCAATTATCGCTGGGGTTGCTGGTGCTGGATGCATGCATGAAGCTGATGATTTTATCAACCAAATGGCTTTTGACGCTGATATCGTGGTATGGAAGTCTCTGTTAGCTTACTGTAAAACCCATGGGAATGTTGATGTTGGAAAACGAGCTGCGGAGAATATTTTGAAAATCGATCCTACAAATTCTGCCACTCTTGTATTGCTTTGCAACATATATGCTTCTTCCGGAAAGTGGGAGGAAGTCGCTAGATTAAGGGGCTCAATGAAAGAAAGGGGTGTGAGGAAAGTTCCTGGTTAGAGCTGGATTGAAATTCAGAGTAAGATCAATGTGTTCTTTGCAGAAGATGGTATGCATCCAGAAAGGGACAAAATATATACAATCCTGGAAGAGCTCTGGTTGCAGATGCTGGATGAGGGTTATGTTTCAATCCACATGTTGGCTTCAACTGAACAATTACAGTGGTCGAACAAGCTTCCTCCTCACTATTCAACAAAATAGAATGTGGCTGGCCAACCACGAGGTTCCATATTAAACTAGTGTCTCTGGATTCTCATTCAGAAGAACTTAAGGGTATACTTTGGTGCTTCATTATGCCTTTAAACTTTTTTAAAATCTTTTTTATTGCATTTAAACTAAAGATTTGTTGGTGACATAATTATTGAAAAGTGACTACAATGAAGGATTTTCCAATACTAATGGGCATGTTCTCTCATGATAGTTTGAATAACAATTTCCTGAGCTCTAGCAATTTGCTATTTTATTTTAGTAATCAATTTGTGGTCTGAAATATTAATTGCTGATTGATTGTTTTTTTTCCCCTTTTGTTTAGCCTTTTTGGCAGGGGAATATTCTTGTGTGATTGACAAGATTACTAGGCCCGCTCTTCCTGGTACTTTATCAAAGCCTCGTGGCTTCAATTTCTTATTGTCTTGATGAGTTTAAGAATCATTTTATTCATTGCAGGGGATTTTGTGCTTTCTCTAAGACTCGAACATGGAATTTGGATTAGGGAGATAGAGCTCTAAACATGACAGGTTTATAGATGATTCTCAATTGCAATTGGTATTTGTGTTCGACTACAATGCCGTGCTGGCAGCAGTTGACCTTGACCCGTAAGGCACAACAGTAATTTGCAATAACTTTCCACAACTAGGGACAGTGAAACATATGCTGATAACAAATTCGTAGCAGCCCATGGCTTCATGTTTTAAGACATTAACTTAGTTACGACTCATTGACGTGTGTTACAAAGTTCATGACGATGCTAGCACAGCATGATAGCCATTTTCTGGTTATTTTATCAGGCAAGCGCTCAGCAGTCAAGAATGTAGACTGAGAGGCAGCATCTCATTACAGGCATGCACTCTTGAAGACCACATTTGAGGAAATCTTCCAAGGTCCCATAGACCCAACTATGAATCATCCATCCTCTTCGTGTAATGGCTTAGATCTTCTGTTCAATTATTGCTGCTGCACCTTGCTTGTCACAAGTTTGCCACGGCCTACAGCTACTAAGCTAAAAGCATCTTCATGTGTTTATGCATGTTTATTTGACTAGCTGTCTTCTAGTGATCTTTGTTGCCCTCGATCAATGTACTAAGATTTATTTATCACTGTATTTATCAGCAATAAATCAGCATAAGTAACAGGAAAGTCATATGATATGCAAGTGATGTGGGATACGAAAATATCACGGTAATAGCGTATATGGAATTACAATATCACCATTCAGAAGTTTGTCCATATTAGTCAGTGCGAACCATCTAAACTTGGGCATTTCTATTAGTGACAATGATATTGTAAAACCAATAAGGTTTAGGCAAAAATGAGAAAAAAAAAAAAAATTCCAGGTGCTGCAGTTTTTCAATGTAAATTTTACAGGCTCAGATTTCATGTCCAGATTTTTTCTCATAGGTCATACAATCAAGTAAACACATTCTAATATGACCACCATCATTTCCTTGATTTACATAAGATTTTCTCAACTAGAAAATTCATGCAAAAGATAATGTGATTTAGTTCTTTTGACAACCAAAATAAAAATACCTGAGTTTGGGAGAGATCAGAGTGAATAACACCAGCCCTAATGTCGTCAAATGCTAGCTCCCCATAAAGCTCCTTTGCTCGCTCTTTGCTTTGCACAAAAATGAGTACTGGTGGATTTAAGCTCTACTGCCGAGTAAGGTAGAGCAGGAACAATTTTACAGCAGTTGAAGATACTGAGACAATGAAGCTAGAGAGATAGGTTGAAATTTTACCCAACAAATTTGCAGCGAAAATTTTCTAAAAATATGGAAAAAAGTTCTGCAGTTAAAAACTGTGAGACAACCAAACCAGAGAGATAGGTTGCAATATCACTCAACAACTTTCCAACAAAAAATTGGAACATTTCTGTAGGAGTTTTATTCCATGCAACAAATAACCAGACATAATCGTAGCCATCTGACATGTAGTGACTCATAATTAGCGCACACAGAGAGTTATGAAATAGATAACCCTATCAAAGCAGTTAGAATCATGCCAGACAAACGATTTACATCTGTTGTTATGTCATTTAACTTGAAAGAGCGCCAATGCCAGTATGGTGTAAGATTTTATAAATGAAATCTTACAAATTGGAAGTTCCTTAGACCAATATTAGAAGTAAAGGAAACCCATAGTTAGCACACACCGATGCAAACAAATTCAGTCATGAAAAATCCTAAACAAGAATAACAAATCTAATCCTCCTAATTCCAGATGAAATAGGGTCACCACGTTAGCTAAAAGCTAATTCTAGAAACACAACAAATATGGTTTCTGTCACATGCTTAATTGTATCATACCTCTGCGAGGCTTTGACGTAGTGCAAGAAGTTTCCCTTCTTCACTTCCAGCAAAAACCAATTTCTGCTTGATTGATTCAGAAGCTGTATTCCTGTTCAAAATTGCAGAAATGTAATGGACACCATGTACACACCCTGCTATTTTAATAAAGTAAATCCTCATACTTACTTCCTGCCAACTATAACTCTAACAGTACCATGCATTATTGATCTTGCAAGCTCCTCAACAAAATCAGGTAAAGTAGCACTGAACAATGAGCGTACTCTCGAAGGATTAAAGCATGCTTTCACCACCGGATCGATAATGCTTTAACAAGTTGCCCACCTCGAATAGTTTATCAGCTTCATCAAGGACAAGATATTCAACCCTACACAGAAAACACATGTGAGAAGCATTTCAACTTCAATAATGGGAAGTATCGAACAAATAAAACTTGACAACATAACTCTGAGATGTTCAGCTGATACAAATATTCAGCTGCTCGTTATAGTAATAATCTTAGTAATCATTATTCATCTTATAACCAACCAAGTTTGACTTACTCTCATCTGAGTTTCAATTTCACAGGAATATTTAACACCATCTGAAGTAAATCATTAAGTTACCAAGACTAGGGTTAAAACAATAGTTTGTATCCGTATTCGAATCCAACCCTTTGATGCATGCAGCATGCCAAAGGGGGAAAAAAATGCAAGTAACAAACACTCATTATTTTGATAGATATATGCACACATGCACTTACAGTGGCATTCAACTGATTGGTGATAAATACTGTTCGATAAAACTTTATTATCAATTACTGAAAATAATTTTTCAAAGTAGGTTAGAAAATAATGAACGCATGCTCTAGATTCAAGACCAAAAATCTATTATCAAGGAGGGCAAATCAATCGTAAATAATTTGTTAGACAAGTGCCGACGATAGTCTCGTACTATAATATTTCTCAAAAGCATTTTAATAGTACTATAATATCTTGTGCCTAGCTATACTTTTTTACTCTAATAGATAATTATTTTAGAATGGTGTATGTTGAAGACATAAATAAAGTGTTTGATAAGTTCAAAACTTAAAAAACACTCGTTGAAACACAAATTGGTAGAAAGATCAAGAGATAAAAAACTAATAATGAATTAGATTTTGCAGCAAAAGGTTTGATGATTTACGTGCAATAAATAGGATAGCTAGGCACAAGATACACCTCAACAAAATGGTTTGCAGATGTATTAATGGGATATTTATGCACATTGAAAGCTTCCACAATCATTTTGCATAGAAGTTTTGCAACAACATTTTACTTGGTGAATTGAAGTCCTTCAACTTGCATTGACTCAAGACTCCAATTCAAATATGGTCTGGAAACCAGTAGAGTATTCCAATTAGTAGATATTTGGTTGTTTTGTATATGCATATACAAAGCAAAAAAAAAAAAAAAAACTAGAATCAAGAGCTTTGGAATATGCATTCCTGAGATATTCATATGGGATCAAAGTATACAACCATCGATGTACAGACTTGAAGAAACTTAAGTGTATCATAAGCAAAGATGTGGTCTTTAATGAATCAAGGATGGTTCAAAAGACATCTACATCTGATACAAAAACCAAAGAGGAAGAAATTAAGCCAGAGAAAACATGTAGAGGTGGAGCTAACAAAACCTGAGCTTGATTTGATTGTCATCAGAAAACTTGGCACACCAATATGCTTCATTTAAGTGTCATTAAGCTGTCTCTTGGACAATTTAAATATGTTGCCGTAAAAATCTTGTCAACTGGTAAAATAAATTAATGGGGGCAATATACTAAATATAACATAGAATTTAATGTCATTCAACATTTGGCCTATGTCCACGAGTAGGAATTTAAAGCTTTCACTATAAAAAAATGAACCCTACTTTTGTTGTTATAGACACCTCATCTTTTGTGTACTAAGACAGGCGTTATATATATATATATATATATATATATATCGTTTTACTGATAACAAAGAATTCTATTCCAAACACTTTTATGTCATCTTTATTACTTAAGATTCAGATAATCCATAATATTATCTTCTATGGATGATAGCACAACTTATTTATATCCCTATCTCTTTGAATCAAGCTTCTAAATCCTTCCACGTTTAGAGCTGGGGGTTGAATCATGGTCTCACAGACTTGTGGTGATTTGAACTTTTTCGCACCATCTTTTACATAGTCCATGATCTTGCATCTAGTCCATGGACTTATGATTTTGTTGCAGAACTAACGGTCTCTGTTATAGATTTAGTGGTTCTGCTGCAAGCTTTATGGGCTTTATGGACTCTGTTGCAGGACTGATGATCCTACTGCATGATTCATGACACTAGCATTTCTTCTTTGATTTTTCATAACTCTGCTGTAGGAATTATAATCTTCCCTCAAGATTCCTCTACATTTTTTCTTTGAATTTTCATGATCATGCTGCAGGATTCATGATGTCAGCCTTTCGTCTTTGACTTTTCACATTTCTTATAATAACAAAATCTTATGATCAGATGGATGTGACATTGAAGCAACTGATGATGAGTGTCGAATTTGTTCATAAAGTTGGTAGTTGTCTATTAGAATGACAGAACAAATGCATCTTAAAATTTCGGACAAACATCTCAATTACATATCAGTAGCTTTTCAAAATGTATGAAATTTATGGATCGTTTATTGGGTGAGCTGACACGGCTTAATTTACCTACAATGCAACTGTATCAAAAATATCTCGCTCACAATATTCCATTAGCAAAACTTGCGTATTCAAGAAATTTCAATCCGAAAACTGCGAAAACAAGGATTGATTGATCGATGTGGTTTGTTTATCCTTGAATGTGTTTCATTAACGGTATTAAGGTACCTTTCATTGAAGCTGTTTTTCAAATGGTCAATGTTTCCGTATCAAAAAACATTTTTAGAAGTTCCCGTAGAACTTTGACTTCAATTTTTCGCGTGCATGAGTCACACTTAAAGTTTTAGTCATTAAAAAAATACTGCAATAAAGTGGAGGTGATTATTCAATGAAGAGTCGTGCTAGGTGTCTCGAAGGGCGAGAGAAGGGCGAGAGAAACGGCATGCTACCATTTCTCTCGCCACTATCACGCGCCCTTCCAGACAAAAAAATAAAATAAAATAAAATAAATAATAATAAATTAATAAAAAAAATAATAGAGAAATGTTGAGAAATCGAAAACTCTATCAGCTTATCCACTCTCACCCACTCCCCTCCGTTCTCGTCATTTTCTCCCTTCTCTCAACAGTAATACTGCTGATGACGACACAACCACCGCCGACGACACGGTCATCGCCCAATTAGTCAATCCATTTCTTGTATAAGTGACTACCATCATAAGGATTTAGAAGAGCCTGGATCTCTTTAGCGATAACTTCAAAGAGCCCCATGCAGGGTGAAATAGCACTAAGTGTATAAGCAGCAACTTTCATCTTCTCAAACAGAGTTTCTATAATGTCTTTCATGTACCTTCCGTTAGGAAGAATCTTATTTCTGCTAGTTGTATGTGTAAGCATTGGCTTAAGATTGTGCTTGAGGGTAATACTTGTATTGTCTCAAAGAATGAATTATTTGTTGGGAAAGGGTATTCTTGTGATGGAATATACAAACTCAGCATTACTAATAATAATATCAACTTAGCTTATATTGTTGAGTCTTGTGATATTTGGCATGCTAGATTAGCACATTTGAACTTTAGATCTTTGAAATACATGTCTAAGCATGGTTTGATTAATTGCAATGATGTTAAAGGTCATAAGTGTGAAATCTGCATCCAAGCTAAATTAACTAAGAAACCTTTTCCTAAAGTTGAACAAAATACTCAAATATTGGATTTAATACATACCGATATTTGTGAGTATAATGGCGTTTTAACAAGAGGAGGTAAGAGGTACTTTATCACTTTTACTGATGATTGTTCTAGATACACTTATGTGTATTTACTTAGAACAAAAAATGAAGCTTTTGATAAATTTAAAATTTTCAAAGTTGAAGTTGAGAACAAAAAAGATAAGAAAATCAAAATGGTTCGTAGTGATAGAAATGGTGAATATTTCTCAATTGAATTTAATAATTATTGTGAAAAAATTAGAATTATTCACCAAAAATCAGCTCCATTTACTCCTCAACAAAATGGTTTGGTTGAAAAGAAGAATAAGATCTTTACAGATATGATAAATTCCATGATCCTTAATGCAAAACTATCAAATAATTTGTAGGGGGAAGCATTACTCACTGCATGTCATATTCATAATAGAATTACATCTTTGAAAACACATATATCTCCTTATCAAATTTGGAAAAGGAAGAAAACCAAACTTGATGTATTTAAGGGTCTGGGGTTGTTTAACTTTTTATAAAATACATGATGTTAAATCATCAAAGTTAAGTTTAGAGGTATAAAGAGTGTTTTCGTAGGATATGCTGAAAATTCCAAGGCTTATAGGTCGTTAGATTTAAATTCTAATGTGATTGTGGAATCTAGAGATGTTGAATTTATTGAGAATTAAATTTCAACATGATTCTAATATTGAATTAGAATCAATTATTGATCAACCATGTGTTAATACTCCTGTTACCTCCACTAACAATAATAAAACAAAAGAGTTTATGACATCTTTCGAACTAAGGAGGAGTCAACGTGAAAAGAAAGAAAAGAGTTTAGCTCCGGATTTTATTTCATCACAAGCACTACTCTTCTTGGTTGAAGGGGATAGAAAGAATGTACTTAACAAAGTACCATTGTTGTTAAATATTGAAAAAGATCCAAAGACATTTAGCGAAGCTATGTCTTCTAGAGACGCTTCTTTTTTGAGAGAGACGGTAAATGATGAAATGGATTCGATTATGTCGAATCCAACATGGGTCTTGGTTGATCTTCCTCTAGGATCTAAACCAATTAGCAGCAAATGGGTATTTAGAAGAAAATGCAATAGTGATGGTTCTTTGCAAACTTTTAAGGCTAGATTAGTAGCCTAAGGGTTTAAGCAAAGAAATGGTATTGATTATTTTGATACAGATGCTCCAGTAGCAAGGTTAAATTCTATAAGAGTGCTATTTGCAATTGCTTCATTGAACAATTTGTATGTGCATCAAATGGATGTTAAAACCATTTTTCTTAATTGTGATCTTGGTGAAGAAATCTATATGGAACAACTTGAGGGATTTGTTTTGCCAGGAAATGAGAAAAAGGTATGCAAGTTAGTCAAATCACTTTATGGTTTAAAACAAGCACCAAAACAATGGCATAAGAAGTTTCATTCGGTAATTTTATCTCATGGTTTTAATCATAATAATGCTGATAAATGTATATATTTTAAATTTACGAATGATTTTGGTGTGATTATATGCTTGTATGTTGATGACTTGCTTATCTTTGGAACAAATATACAAGGAGTCGATGATACAATGAAGTATTTAACTTCAAAATTTTAAATGAAAGATCTTGGTGAAGTAGATATTATCATAGGTGTCAAAGTGAAGAAACATAGTGGGGGTTACTCGTTGTGTCAATCTCATTATATCGAGAAAATGCTTCTTAAATTCAATTATTTGAAATTTAAAGAAGCTAATACCCCGTATGATTTTAGTATTAAATTACTAGAGAATTCAGGCCGAGTAGTAGCACAACTAGAATATGATAGTGATATTGGTAGCTTGATGTATGTTAGGCATTGTACGAGGCCTGATATAGCATTTGCAGTTTGCAAAATATCAAGATTCACGAGTAACCCTAGTGTTGAACACTGGAAAACAATTAGTAGGATACTTAGTTATCTTAAAAGGACCATTAATTTGGGTTTGTTTTATAATGATTATCCTAAAGTACTGGAAGGATATTCAGATGCTAGTTGGGTAACCAGTACAAGAGATAATAAATCCACTTCTAGTTGGATTTTTACAATTGCTGGAGAAGCGGTTTCTTAGGCTTCAAAGAAACAAATATGTATAACTCATTCAACAATGGAAAGTGAGTTTATAGCACTTGCAGTTGCAGGCAAGGAAGCAGAATGGCTGAGAAATTTGTTGTTTGATATAATGTTGTGACCACAACCGATGCCATCTATTTCTCTGTACTGCGATAGTGAAAGTACATTGTCTAGAGCTTATCATAAAGTGTATAATGGAAAGTCTAGACATATTAGCTTGAGACATGAATATGTGAAACAATTAATAGCAGATGATGTTATTAATATTGTTTATGTTAGGACTAATAAGAACCTTGCAGATCCTTTAACAAAAAGTCTTTCAAGAGACTTAGTTAAGGATACATCTTTTGAAATGGGATTGAAACCTTTACATAATAAAGTCACCAACGACGGTAACCCAACTATGTAGTAGTTGTACCGCTACTCCATAGTTAAATAAGTAATAACAAGTTGTTGTTATGTGACTGGTTTGACATCGAGTAATAAATAATCTCATTCAAGATATTCGGTGCAAATAGCTACGAGGTTGAAGTTGAGGTTGAGTTTTTACTCTTAATGAAGTTCAAGTCTTATAGTAGCTAAAGACATGATTTGAAACTTCACCTAAGTGAACATAAAAAATGGTGTCGTTTTTAACAAGGTCATGGTTTAATCTTGTAAATGTTCATGAATCCAAGATAAAGCACAAGGCAGGAATAGTGCTAAATATTGGAACACAACTTTGAAATCTGGGATAGCTTATATGTGACGTATCTCCGGTATTTACTTAAGAGACAAAGTTTAATGCTTAGCACACTATTGTCTTGTAAATGCTTTGATATACACTCACTAATTAAAGGTTAAAATCGAAAGATACCATTTTGTATGTATAAGTTTATCATTAATAAATTTGAAAAATATTACAATCTAGTGGGGATTGTAAGAGAGATTGTAACATTTTTCAATCTTTGGTTTGATATTCTGGACGAAAATGGTTTGCCGTTTATGGAGAAAACGGCTAACCGTTTCATTCCAAAGAGCATGTTTTTTGTTCTAGAGAAAATGACTAACCGTTTGCTAACCGTTTAATTCCAGAGAGCATGTTTTCTGTTATAGAGAAAACGGCTAACCGTTTGAAGAAAATGGCTAACCGTTTGAAGAAAATTCCAGAGAGCATGTTTTAATAAGGGTATTAATGAGAGAGAATATTAAAATTCCATTTAGATGTTTTGTCATTAAGATAAAAATCAAAATATTTAACTTTTTCTATTCAAGCTTTAATATTTTATAATTAGACATAAGAGATAGAAAACAAACAAAATAAAAATTGTAAACATCTTAAAATAATTAAGATTCAGACTTCAAATAGAAAACAAACAACCCCTAAGTCTCTAATTGGATCATCTCGTACTCATCGTTGTACTTCATGATAATTTTTAACAGTGTGTTTTACTTATATTTATCTTTTCTAAGTGAAATTATATTGTTTCTACTTGAAAATAATAAATTTACTTGTAAAATTTCAACCAAAACTTGCTAAAATTTTCACTCAGTTGCGCTCAATACATTTCAAGTTTTTGACAAATGCTTTAGTGTAGTAACAAAAAGTTACAATGGTTGTAATTTTAAACTTAAAAGCTTCAGCTTTGAAGGTCTTCGGTTCGAATATCAATTTAGAACAAGATTAGAATTTATTTTCATTCATTGATACCTTAGTGTCACTAATAAAAATTCTAATGATCTTTTTCTTGAACTTAAACGCTTCAATATTGGAGGTCCTCGGTTTGAGTTCTATCTTAAACATGATTATAATTATTTTGTTTTTATTACTAATACCTTAATGTCAGAGATTCATGACGTTTAACTTACAAACACTATAGTATCAATAATTTGTGGTGCTTATATGTTAAATACAGAAAATGGTCCATATGTATGAAAATACTAATAATTTTTAATGAAGTGTCACAAGCCAAATGTCAATAAAGATTATTTTTCTAATAGTGCGAAATATTTGAGTTTGAATGATTGTCCTACAAATTCGATCAGATTGTGTTTGAATCAGGTTTGACAATCCAATTGGATTGGTAAAAGAAAAAGAGAAATAAAAAATTTAAATTAAAAGCTAAGCTATCATATGTAAAACAAACTGCCCAAAACTAGTTATCGGGAACATTTCTTCACAATAATTAGGCTGGAGCTAGCAAATATCAATTCAAATTAAATGGATTCACATGATTTTCTTTTAGTTTTTCTAGGGACTGGGTCTTATATTAGAAGTTTCAGAAATAGAATTATTGACTCAACCCAATTGATTCTACAATTCCTAACAATAATTCAATAGAAAGAAAGCACAACAGCCTCTTTTCTCTTCAATTCCTTTCCATCCACCTAAAAAGTTGGAGCTTAAGAAATCTGGAGGTGCTTCGTTTGAGTAGTAACAAACCTAATGGTGTGCGATCTCAAAGAAATCGAGAATCTAAAAAAGTCTAACCTGGTTGACTGTTTACTATAACAACCTATTTGGCCTATTCTTCAACCCTGTTTCGGTTAACAAACCTTAGAGTTTGAGTCTTGATTTAAACCGGTTCAATGGCTCAATTCCACAAGAAATAGGGAATAATTTCTTCTTTGGCTTTTCACGTTTTTTAATAATAACAAAGTCCCATGATCAGAGGATGTGACACTGAGCCAACTGATGATGAGTATCAAATTTGCTTGCAAAGTTGGCAACTGTCTATTAGAATGACATAATCTTTATCATTCCACCACATCTTAAAATTTCGGACAAATATCTCAATTACATATTAGGAGTTTTTCAAATGTAAGAAATTTTATGGATGGTTTATTATGCGACCTGACACGGCTTGAGTTATCTACAATGCAACATGTGTATCAAGAATTTCTCGTAAACAATACTCCATTAGCAAAACTTGCTTTTTCAAGAAATTTCAATCCAAAAACTTCGAAAACAAGGAAAGAATTTGGTTGATCGATCGCTGTGGTTTGTTTAATCCTTGCATGTGTTTCATTAACGCTATTAATGTACCTTTTATTGAAGCTGTTTTGGTCAATGTTTGCTCATCAAAAAACATTTTTAGAAATACCTATAGAACTTTGACTTCAATTTTTCATGTGCATGAGTTACAGTTTAAGTTCAAATCATTTAAAAAATACTGCAATAAAGTGAAGGTCATTATTCAATAAAATGGAAGTAGTGGAGTAATTTTCAAACTTGAACTGTAAATTAGCTAAAGCCAGTGTGACTTTGTCAATGAGGAAATATAACAAAATGTGTTTTCGCTCTTTTCAGTTCTATGTATAATTTTGATTAAAAAAAAACTAACAAATGCATTAAAAATTTTTTAAAACATTACATCATAAACATCATTTTTCTTGTGTAAAACAAGGTTAAAAAACACTATTGATAAACAATAGCAAAAGCTCCCTAAGTAGCCGAGTGTTGTAATTTTAAGTAGATTAATATGTGTGGCTAAAGCCAGTGTGTTATTGTCTCAATCCATGATCTACACCTCCAAAATCCTGAAGGCCCCGCCCCAAAAAAATGAGTGGAGAACTTTGCTTTACGAATGTAAAGAGATTATAATTTGGATTCGGTCAAAAGGTATGAAGCTTGATTTATTCATTTCAAAATAAAAACTGCTGATGCTTTAATTTACTTTCTTCTCTTTTTCTTCTGCAACTTTTTTAAAACCGCGTTTCGGAAAGCCTAAAAAAAATTCTTAGCCAGAGCACAGTCATTTACCTTCAACCTTGGCTGAAATAATCTTAAAGATGGTGTCTCACTTACCTTCAACCTTTGCTGAAATAGTGTTAAAGATGGTGTCTGCCTTCTCAAAAAGTCGAACCACTTTCTGCTTAATAGGAAAAGTGATTCACTATTCTATTTGCGGGCGGTTTAAATAGAAAGACAATTGTTTTATAGAAGTCTCTACACTTGTCAAAAGAAGAAAAAACGTGCATGTGACCAAAAAAACAAAAAAAATGTAATAATATCATTTGGACTCGGTCTAAAGGCACATCACGATTGATTTATTCATTTCAAAACTGTAATGTTATTGAAACCACGTTAATGAAACATGAATTATGTATATACGAAATAAAAAATGCTTGTGCTTTCTCCAAAAAATTATTTAAGTGGGTAGAGTTTAGTCACCCGCAAGTTTGTTCATGAACAAATTGCAAAAGTCATTATAGCTTGAACCTAGCTTTGTTGAAGCTATCTTAAACATGGCGTGTGCTTTCTCCAATACTTGCAGAGCAGTCATCGTATTCATATGGGCTGCCCTTACTCTTTTGATAGTCCATGTTGCATCTGCTACCAATATTAGTATTCATGTTGCAGCATCTGAAATAGAAAGACAAGCTTTACTCAACAGCGGCTGGTGGAAGGACAGGATTCCCCACAATACTTCGGATCATTGCAATTGGGTTGGTATCACTTGCGATTATAAAGGAAGTATCACCCACATAGAGTTAGTGGAAGGCAGTATCAAAGGGGAACTTGGCAGCCTCAACTTTTCTTGCTTTCCAAACCTGCAATATCTCAATCTTTGGAAAAATAATCTAAAGGGAAGCATTCCACCCCAAATTGGTTCTCTTTCAAATCTCAAATACCTTAATCTGCGTTGGAATAATCTTACAGGTGAGTGAGTTACCAAATAATTATTGTAGCTAGCGAGCCTAGCTGTATGTTTGATTTATATTCGTTGAAAAATAATCATTAACATTCATTCGTCCTTTAATCGATCACATTGCAGGAACCATTCCAAAAGAAATTGGGAGCTTAAGAAATCTGGAGGTGCTTTATTTGAGTAATAATAGCCTCCACGGTGAGTTACCAATTAATTTTGGTAGTTAGCTTGCCTAGCTATATATTTAATTTATATTAAAAAAACAATCACTAACGTTCATTCTTCCTTTAATCAATATCATTACAGGTACTATCAATACAGAAATTGGGAGCTTAAGAAATCTAGAGGAGCTTTATTTGCGTAGTAACAAACTCAGTGGCGTATTATCTCAAGAAATCGGCAATCAAAAAAGTTTAATCTGGCTGTCTGTTATGTATACACACTAGGTGGACCTATTCCTTCAACCCTGTTTCGTTTAACAAATCTTAAGCGTTTATTTCTTGGTTGCAATCAGTTCAATGGCACAATTCCACATGAAATAGGAAATTTAAAGAATTTGACGCATTTGTCTATCATAACTAACAAGCTAACCGGAGCTATTCCTTCAACTCTAGGTCATTTAACCAGCCTGCTGTATTTGGATCTCAGTTTTAACTAACTCCACAGCTTCATTCCACTAGAAATAGGGAATTTTAGTGCTCTAGAAGAGTTAGACTTATCTGATAACAAAATACGTGGCATCATTCCAGACGAGCTCTCCAAATTATCCAACCTTCAATATCTCAATCTTTCATCAAACCTACTTTCAGGCCAAATACCTTTTGCAATTGGAAAACTCTTTAACCTTGTGTCTTTAGACCTCTCTAAAATAAACTTAGTGGTTCCTTTCCAACTAGGATTGGCAACTGCACAGAGTTACAGCATTTAGCATTGAACCACAATAGCTTGGATGGAACTATTCCACCAGAGATTGGAAAAATTTTATTGCTTCAAAACTTGGACCTTTCTCACAACAACCTTTCAGGTACCATACCTATGACTCTCCATCTAATGTTTTTAGACATGTCATTCAACAATTTGGAAGGTGAAATTCCAACTTAATTGCGGGATAATCCACCAAAGAGTTTTGTAGGCAATAAGGGCTTATGCGGCCATGTTCAAGGTTTTCCTTCTTGCTCTCAACGACATAGACTTGCACCTTCATTCATTCTGTCTGTTAAAATTTTTCTTCCCCTCACTCTAGTTCTCGCCTTCACAATATTTGGATTCATTTTACTCCTTAAGGGTAAGAGTGAAAATCCGAAACTTGTGACAAGAGCTGCAAAGAATGGAGATGTGTTTTCAGTGTGGAATTATGATGGTAAAATTTTATATGAAGATCTGATTGATGCAACAGAAGATTTTCATATCAGATATTGCATCGGAACTGGAGGTTACGGCAGTGTTTACAAGGCAGAGCTACCAGACGGAAAAGTTGTTGCTTTGAAGAAGCTTCACTAATCTGAAACAGAGGATTCAGCTTTTGTCGAGAGTTTCCAAAATGAGGCTCATGTACTCTCCACAGTACGACATTGGAACATTGTGAAACTTTATGGTTTTTGCTTGCACAAAAGATGCATGTTTTTTATTTATGAGTACATGGAAAGAGAAAGCTTGTTCTGTGTTTTACGCCATGATGACGAAGCTATTGAGTTGAATTGGACTAGAAGAGTGAACATCGTGAAGAGTGTGGCTCGCGCTTTGTCGTACCTGCCTCACGACTGCACTCCATCAATTGGTCACCGCGACATATCAAGCAACAACATTCTACTTAACTCAAATTTGGAGGCGTTTGTTGCTGATTTTGGCACTGCTAGACTTCTACATGTTGATTCATCCAATAGAACCCTACGAGCGGGCACTTACGGATATTGCCCCAGGTGACCAAATTATTTGGTTCTGTTTCTCATTACACTCTATGGTTTTATTTTTGAAGACATAATCTTACACTTTTCTTTTCATCTAGAACTTCCCTATACTATGGTTGTGACAGAGAAATGTGATATTTATAGTTTTGGGGTAGTGACACTCGAAGTATTAATGGGAACACATCCAAGAGAACTTCTGTCGTCGTTATCATCATCATCGGGCCCAAAAATCATGTCTCTCGCCTCCAGTCAATCAAAAGATTATTCAAGCTATTATTCTTGTTTCAACTATAGCATTAGCTTGCTTGCGTTCTAAACCCAAATCTCGACCCACAATGCAACGCATTTCTCAGGAACTTGAGGGAAAGACACCAATGAAAAAAGGTCTCAAAGAAATTTCCATTTCAGAGATGAGAAACCAAGAAATGTTTTGGCTTCATGAATCTGACAATACCTAATGAAAGGATTTCAAAATTTGAAGGTGAGCATCCTTGTGTTTGGCAAGACCTGTTTAGACCCAAATAATGATGGCAAAACCTGGACCTCGATGGCCGCATTTTTAAATGTATTTTTCAATCTAAGTTGGGTTATGTTTGCTTTTGTTGTTTGTAGCTTGGTAGAAGCTTGACTTGTCTTTGGGAAAACTCTTTTTCTTTTTTTATTCCACAACCGTTGGCTGAAAAATAAGTTGGAAAAGACAATAAAATCGGGATGGTAATAGGGAGGGGAGGAGAGGGGCCCAATCTTTCCATACTCATCCCTAATATTTTACATATGTCCATTTTCTCTTCTCATTCCCGTTAAAATTGCTTTAGAGAATCTTCATCCCCTTCCCGAATACTAATGGGGGATCCCCGAGGGTCTTCGATCCCCGAATATCTAATACATTTTTTGCTTTCGATTTTAATTTAATCATATTAAAATAAAAAATTAAATAAAAGTAAAGTTTGAAATATATCATACATAAACATTGATCCATTATAAAAGTCACATGTTAAATACAAATGATCAAAATAATTATCTTTGTCAATTTTCATAATCCTATAATAAAAAAAAAGAAACTACTTTTATATCAACAATAAAATAAATAAAATAAATATAGATATTTAATTAATATTTTTAATAAAACTATTTACCTCTTGCACCTTATGCTCCTCTTGTTCTTTCTCAAGGAATGTGGCAAATTGAGAGATAACTTTAGATTTCAAACCTAAAATGATAAAAATAATATAAGTAATGTAGCTTATAAATGAAAATATTAATAGTTGTATAATATAATTGCAATGCAAAATAAATTCATACCGCCATTGTAAGCTCTTAGCTAACTTTGATAGAACATTAAGACCTCTAATGTGCTTGGATGAAGTTTGTTACAGTGTGGGCTCACAACTCTGCAACTGGTGCTTAAAGCTGATTCGAAAGCAACAATTGTAATTGGAATTACCAAAATATCTCTAGCAATTCAAGCTAATGTGGGATACCTATGTGCATTTATCTTCCACCAACTCAAAAGATTAAAATATTCTATCTGTGGTATAACTTTCTCTTCCAAATATGAATCTAATTCATTTGCAATAGCTGCACAATCTCCATTGTTTACATAATTATCAAACCATGTCATTCATTTGGTTTCTTATAAGAATCTCATGTAGATCTAGTAGAAGAAGAACTACTACCAGTATAATCAGTGCAATAAACAGTTGGTGGAAACTTCAATTGATACTCTTCCACTAATTCCCACAAAGGGCGACCACTTTTCCAACATGTAACTCTTTGTCATCACCATTAGGGGTGGGCGCGGTTCGGTTCGGTTCGATTCGGTTTTTTACTAAATTTTTCTTAATCGTTCGATTACGATTATTTTAAAATCATAATTGCGATTAATCAAATTACCGAAATAATCAAATACTCGATTAATTGAAAAAATGCGATTCGATTCGGTTCGATTATTTCGATTATGGGCCTATTGGGCCTATTTTGAGCTTTTTTAAATTTAAAACCTTAAATTAATACTTATAACTTATAACTTATTTTAAAAAATTGTAAAGTATATATGGTGACAATGATTAAGTTAAGCTAAAAAATAATTTTAAAAAATTTATTCTTTGCAATAACTAATCAATAAAAGATTAAAGAAGAAATATTAAGCAACTTCTGTCCATTTTATTCTAAATCCAAAAACCGCAAAATCCTTGTTTTGCCCGTTAACTCTTAATGACGGGTTAACAAAATAAAGTAGTTAAGCACAGATTATATTATACCATTTACCAAGTCACAAAGCTTTAAGCTAGTATATGAACTTTTTACATGCTAAAACCTACAGGAAGGAGAGAAAAAATAAAACATATATTTTATCAAGTTTTGTTTTAGTTAACATTTAAGAAAAAGTTAAATACAAAATAAAATCAAAGACCTTACCTCAAAACTAAACTCAGTAACGTCCAAGAGTCATCAATAAAGTATCCAATAACTATCATGTACCCTTTTGTTTTGGTATCCCTAGTCCACATATCTGTTGTGATGGTCAACTTACTTTTTTTTTTATTTTGACCACAAGGTATCCTGAGGAAGGCCTCAACTGTGGGAGGCACCTTTAAGCCCGTATCACAACCCAGACTAAAAGTTCCCGCTCGAACCGAGAGGCACAAGTTCTCCCAACAAAGGCGACTTCCCTGCGACTCGAACTGAGAAGCAAACTCAGTCAAGCCACTTAAGGAGACTCCATTACCAGTGGAGCCAACACTTTGTTGGTGATGGCCAATCTACTTTGATTAGTCGCCAAGGCATTCAAATTATTAGCCTTTTCATTCTCGTACAAATCCAATTTCTCCTTTTTAATTGTATTTTGGGACACATGCTTCCACATTAGGTTAAGCGAGGATAATATGTCTCTAAATCCCTCATGATCAACAATATTTAATGGATACTCATACTTGACGATTGCATGTGTAATTGTTTTCCGTGTGACATCTTGATCAAAAATAAAAGTTTCTACCTTTGAATGTCTTTTATAATTCTTAACAGTATTCAACTTTGCTATGTAATGATTTATATCTTTTTTCTTTTTCATGAAAAACGATTTCATATGGTTGTGCAAATGCTTTGTTTCATCATTTTGCCTTGATACCAACTTGGAATTGCAATAGTTAGATACTTCTTTTTGTTCCCCATTAACTATCTTTTTCTCAAAATGATCCCACACAATAGATCTTAATTTTCCAGCTCTTTCTCTTTTTGATGACCCATTTGGAATACATTTCTTGTTTGACCATTATCATCCACATGGACTACATCCACTAATTGTGGTGTAGCACTTGACATGTTTGTTTCCATTAGTTTAAAAATGTGCCAAATAAAATAAATTAAACATAATACCAATTTAAATTTTCAATTAAGAAAGATTTCTGCGCAAGAATTTTATAAAATCAATAAAAGCATGAGTTGTCTTCAAGTATAGGCCACCACTTCCACTACACAAAATGACCAAATCATGGTGTACTTGTGAGATGTGACAGTAAGAGAGATAAATGATAAAAAAATTAAACACATAAATTAAAAGAATTGAGACTTACTTGTGGGTGGTGATCGTGAATGTCTATTCAACAATAGTGATGTGGCGCATATAAATGATGGCATATGAATGGATGTGGTGTGATGTGAGTAATGAATAATGATGATCATGAATGCCTATAGCTACAGTAGAGTTCTAAGGCAGCTGGTGAAAATTAGAAATTAGGTATTAACTATTATGTTTACAATTATACATTAACCTTTGTTTTATTAAATTTAAGTTTAAAATATTTAATAAATATTATAATTAAAACAAAATTTGTGGCTTAATAGAATCAACTTGGTCTTTTATAATGTCTTAAATAAAAATTTAAAACTTTAATTAGTTAATTAGGACTAAAAGTTTAATAATATAAATATTTTGATATTTGTTATTTTTACCAATATTTAATATTTTATAATACAAAATTTATTATTATTTATTAATAATTTTAAAAAATTAAATTAAAAATTAAAATGAGGAAATGGGGAGAGGATAGGAATTCCACCTCACCTCGCCCCTTTCTCGAATAAAAAACTGAATAAAAAGTTATCCTCGTCCCTTTCCCAAATAAGAAATAGGGTATTAAATTATTTCCGTATCCTCTTCGAATGAGGAAAATCTCTAAACGTACTCGTTCCCGTGGGAATTTTTACCATTACTACAAAAAATACATATATAAAGGGGCTATCCCCTAATCAAATGAGATATAAAACATACTATATATTAGAGAAGAATATTTGTTTATTAATAGATGGATTTTAAATAATCCAAGAAAATTTGGCCCTCAAAATTGAAAAATTCTAAACCTTGGTACATGAAAGTACTCATCAAACTTTTCAAAGTGATCAGTGAACTTCTACCCAAGCAATCCGGCATCCACCTAAAGATAAAGAGAAACAAAGCCTTCAAGATGTATTAAATATCCCACAGCAAATGATTCAATTCAGTATATCAATGTGAGAATTGCATTAAAGAACTCGTACAATCACCCAACCTCGAATGGTTTCAATATAATTTTCCAAGAAGCTGCATGATTATTGATTGGGTCTAATGTCAGTAAAAAATATTCAATTATTCGTTAATCTAATTACTTGTGGTCAGTACAGCTGATATTACCAATTATTGGATTAAACTTGTGGATTATCTGTAAAGACTTATAAGAAAATTAAAAAAAATTAAAAAAAAAGTTCGACAACTAGGAGAACATGACCACAAATGTTAAAGGGGGTTGACGGTCAACTAGTAAAAATCATTAAGCAAAGCATGGAAAACGCATAAAGCTATGAGATTCAACTATAAGTCAAAAGCTAACATGAAAGGTCAAAAGAATTGCCGACATATGGTCACAGCCAACAGCAATAATTGCCATGAACGGCACACCAACGAGACATTCCAGACCAAGTCGTAAAGTGGCACACCTCTCTGGAATATCAAGATTCATTTTCTCCCATTTTCTTCTTAAGCCCTGTGAGTGTGACGATGATGAACATCTTTCTTTCTTCTTTTACTGCTTATTGAACCCATGAATCTAATGCTTATACACAAATTAATTTTCCAGTTAATATATACAATTATATATAAGACTCATAATTTGAACTCTTATAATGTGTCTTTTAATAATAGTTTATGAGTAGTATTTAATTTTTTTATATTTTTAATTTATTAATTATCAATTACCACTTAAATTTTTACTCATTACGATATTAAATCATGAGAGGATTAAACTTGATCAAAATTACACACATGCTCATGCTAGCAGGTGTTTCAAGTTATTCAATCTAAAATTTTACAAGGATAAAGATCCTCACTTGTCGTTTTAATATGAAATTATGAAAAGGTCTCATGTTATTGCATGTGCCCATAATTAACTATGATAAAGAAATGACCACAATAACCGGTAAATTTTTAAAAAGGGATAACAAAACCTCCTTTTTATCATAACATCTTTTGAAAATAAGAATTAGAAAATTAAGTTTAAATTTTTTTAATTAATACAAATTTAATATGAATAATATAATCTATTTGGTAGACTAATAATATTAAATTATTTTTAACATTTAAAATAATATTAAAATTTTAAATTATTATATTTATTTTAATAATATATTTTTATCTATATTATAAAGATTTTAAATAAATCTTTGGGTTAAATATATTTTACAATTAACAAAAAATCTACATATTAATAAATTTAAAACTATTTTTACATTATATTCAAAATAATTTTAATTTATTTATTTTGATATTATGTTTCTATTTATTATTAAAATTACTTTAATCTAATAAAATTGGTCTAATATATTGTAAATATAAAAATATTTTTTAAATATTAAAATTATTTTACAACTTATATATTATTACATTTATTTTAAGATTTTAAATTTAAAAAATTATTTAATGTCATATTTCAAAATTTTGGGGGTTTATAGAATCAAAAGTTATTATAGTCAAAGGGAGTCTTGATGTCCCTTATTAAAATCTTAAGGGTCTTTGTGACTATTTCCATATGGGAAAAAGCGAGATTTTAATAAAAGTGAGATTTTCATTTTATGAAATTTAATAATTACTTTAGTAACTATCAATTGTATAACATTAAATTTCAAGAATATTATTTAATAGGTTATAAAACAAGTAAATAATATTATGACATATCAATAATTGTAGACATCCCAAAACTTTTGTCGTAAATTCCATCCCAAATGATATGTCATTGATTGATTGATTGATTGATTGATAATTTTTTAATAGATCCAAGTGAATTAATTGTATTATCCTCATTAACCAATTAATAAATGCCATATTATTTGGGATTATTATTTGGGATAAATAGTTTAGGATGTGTAGTACTACTCATGACATATAATTTAGGATGTGAAGTGCACCTGTGTGCATCATCCAAGCAATGATTTGATGACACATCATTTCTATAATTCATAAATTGTCGATTGTCTCTCGAATGTATTTAATAACTTGTTCAATAAAAGTTTGTTACTACCTAAAAATCGATATTAGACCTAATGACCCAATTCAGTCCATTAGGCTCAGGCATGGGATGTATTACATGCTTCTCAGAGTTCGCACCAAGCATTGATTGATGGAAATGTATGAGGAGAATAGTCAGGCTAGCTGTTCAGGACATTTTGTGGCAGTATCTATTCTTACAACTTAAATACAGTAAAGTGGTGGAAATAAAATATTGCCAATCAATTTTGACAAAGCAAAATTTTTATTAAAATAAATTAATTTAACAAATAAATCCTTATTTCAAAGCCCACCAATTTTGATCAAACAAAACAAATTATTTTTTAAAACCAACCAAAATTGACATTTTGGGCTTGGCTTGCCCTATAAATAAGTGAGTTGAGAGCATGGAGAGATTATGAATTGAGAGAGTATTTTGAGAACTTTAAGTTCACACACACACACACACACACACACACACATATATAAGTCAGAACCACGTAAATTCTTATGTCTCCTATATTTTTCAATTTCATTTTAGTCATGTATCTACTTTACTCATAAATTCACTAATAGTGATATCAGAAGCCATTGATCGCAATTATTCGAACTAAAGATACTATTCACACATACAATATTATTCACATATATAGTACTATTCTCAGCAGGAATAGTTGAAGGCCAGAGTAGAGTAACCATATAGTTTTGTAGGAAAGTCTTGCCACCAAAGCTATAAGAGTCTAAGAAGTCTGAGTTTTAAGTTAGATTGTTGTGGTCCCTTGAGTCTTTCCTTGGAACTTTTTGGTGTGCAATTTCACACATACTAGCAGTTATGAGTATTTAAGCTGAAGTCAAAGTTGCAGCAAGAGCTTTTTAGGCCATATCAATGCCTAAATATGCTTTTGAACCTTGCTCTTTGAATCACAAAACAAAATCAGGCAGGTTGCAGACCAATCAGTCCAAATTTCCACTCAAATGTTTGAGGTGGAAATTTCACCAAGCCAGGTGGAAATTTCACCAAGCCACGTGAAATAACAAAATTAGGCTCACACTTTGTCACACCTGCATCACAACTGCACACCATAAATTGTTTATCGCGACATATCAAGCATCACAATTGTTTATTTTCTTACACTTCATCTTTTCATGTAGAACTTACCTACACTATGGTTGTGACAGAGAAATGTGATGTCTACAACTTTAGGGTGGTAGCACTCGAAGTATTAATGAGAACACATCTAGGAGAATTCTCTCGTCATTATCATCATCATCGGGTCAAAAAATCATGTTGATCGATATCTTAGACTAACGTCTCTCACCTCCAGTGAATCAAAAGATTGTTCAAGATATTATCCTTGTTTCAACAATAGCATTTGCTTGCTTGCGTCCTCGGACAAAATCTCGACCCACAATGCAACGCATTCCTCAGGAATTTCTTATAGTAAAAACACCAATGCAACAAGCTTTCAAAGAAATTTCTGTTTTAGAACTAAGAAATTAAGAAAAAAAATTCTTCATGAATGTCACATATTCCATAAAAGGATTTCAAAATTTGAAGGTGAGCATCCTTTTGTGGGATCAGGCTACGGTGCAACTGTGGTACCGTGCTACAGTAGCATCCAGCCATTGGATGCATTTAGATTGGTGGGATCTACTGGCATCTAACGGTTAGATACAACTGTGGCACGATACCACATTTGCACTACAGGTTTCCCCCCTTTTGTGTTATGTTGGTCTACTTAGACCCAAATAATGATGGCACAACATAGACCTCAACAGGCGCATTTTTAAATGTGTTTTCAATCTAAGTTGGATTATGTCTGTTTGGGCTGTTTAGCAGCTGTGGTGGAAGCTTGACTTGTCTTTGACAAAACTCTTTTTTTTGTTTTTTTCCCCACAATCGTTGACTGAAAAATAAGCTTAAAAAGACAACAAAAAAAAGCATATATAGAAGGGCTATCCCCTAGTCAAATAAAATATAAAACATACTGAAAATTAGAGAAGAATATCTGTTAAGTAATAGAAGGATTATAAATAATCCAAGCAAATTTGGTCCTCAAAATTACAAAACTCTGAACCTTGATACATGAAAGTACTCACCAAACTTTTCAAAGTGATCAATAAACTTCCACCAAAGCAACCCAGCATCCACCTAAAGAGAAAGAAAACCATCAAGACTATGAAATCCCATAGTATATGATTCAATAAAAGAACTCATACAATCACTCAACTTCCAATGGTTTCATTTTGATTTTCCAAGAAACGGTGTGGTTATTGGTTGGGTGTGATGTCAATAAACATTATTCAATTGTTCGTTGGTTTACTTGTAGTCAATGTAGCTGAGTATTACCAATAATTAGATTAAAACTTCGTCGATTTTCTGTGTCAAAGATTTAAAAAAGATAATAAAATAAAAAAGCCCACAAATTCGACAACTATGAAAACATGACCACAAAGGAGATGACTTGCAATACAAGTAAAATTAAATCATGAGAGAATCAATTCTAATCAATTACACACATACTCATGCTAGTAGGTGTTATCAATCTAAAATTTTACATGGATAAGATTCTCACTTGTCGTTTTAATATCAAATTACGGAAGTTTCCATAATATGCCATGATCCCAGATTTAATTATGATAAAGATTAAAAGATACGATGAGATTTTTATTTTATAAAAATTAATAATTACCAATTATGTAACATTAAAATTCATTGGGAATATAGTTTGAGAGATATTATTAAGTTTGTCATACAATAAATAAATAATATTAAGACATATATACGGCAGCGGATCTTAATGAAGACTAGAGTGGATCATAGCCCCTGTAAAACTTTTAATTCTTTTTAAATATACATGATATCCCTTAAATTATAATAGAAATTAAAGATATCTTTAAATTATATATACATTATTCACTCCGGCCATTATAATCAAAGTTTTGAGCTTTCACCCTTGCATATGTATATTTATTTTAAAAAGTATTAATATAAATAATATTCAGATTGGTTGGCTTAGAATGAGCGTCACTAAGGAAGAAATGTTTGAATTTCACTGATTCAGTGATTTTCAAAATGCTTTGATAATAAAACTGGGGTTTTGATAAATCCCATGGTTTGAAAAACCAGCCTTTGGAGAAAAACTTTAAAATTGCTTGAAATGGATCAGTGTGATAAAATCCATCTTCCATAGATAAAATATTTTAAAAATGAGTTTTATTAAACCAATCCGAGGTTTTCTTTGGAAGTTTTATTTGTGAAAGAATAATTTGAGAAGATGAACTTTCATCAGAAAGAATCACAACAACCAAGGATCGCAGAGTGTGTGTGTGGTTCATAAAATTAAAGACAATATTAATATACCAATTTTTAATTGGTACGTGGCGTTGTATCTAGATCGATGCAGATCAAGGCTGCCTTTGAGCCCAGATCTGACTTAGAACAGATCAATAGCCCGCACGTTCTAATTTCCAGCCGATATACCTTTAATCTTTAATTATCAAAAAAAAAATTTAATCAAATCAACACAAAGGCTCATAGAAAATATTAGATCTGGATCCTAGAACTAATATTCTGAATGGATGGAGGGAGAAGAGAAGATACAACTAAGGACAGAGATTCGGTCTCTTTGCCTTAGAGGAAACGTAACAGTTTTTATGGCAGGATTCTGATATAGAAGATCAGCCTGCAGAGCATGCTTTGAAATACAAAAATTTAAAAATGGAAACTTTAAATTACAATCTTTAAATTAAATTAATTACAAATCGAATGCTTACATGAGATTGTTCGATCTGAAGGCTTTACAAACAGAAAGATATTTGGAAGAAGAAAGGAAAATCAGAAGACAGAAAAATTTCCTCTATGCCTTCAGTTCATTTTTTCCTTTTGAGAGAGAGAGAGAGAGTTTTTGAATTCAAAAAAGAAAAGTGATAAGAGTGATGAGTCTTAGTCTTCATCCACTCTTAAATACAAAATTACTTTTCAAAAGAGAATACTCCAGCTGGTCTTCACATGCGGAGATTGTGGTGACAACATAATTGCTTTTGAAAAAGCTTCACGTGGGTGGGACCTCAAACTTTTGACAAAGTCTTTACATGAAGAGATGCTTTTGAGGATAAAGGGAATAGCTTTTTGAAAACATGGCACATGTGCGGCCACACTTGTCTCGAAAGACGTTTTTAAAAGTTATTCTTATCCAGACTTGCTTTTGACCATTTTGGGAGCGCCATAGTGACACCTTTACAAACAGAGAAATACAAATACAAATACAAATACAAATTACAACAGATTTACAGATAATGAATTTACAGAAATGGAAATTACAAATACACTTTTTTTTACATTTAAACTTTAATGCTTTATTGAAGGAAAGATTCCGAAGCAATCATCTTCGTTGTCGTCTCCAAGGGATATAAAGGGCTCTTCACTGTCATGCTAGGATGAGCTGGCAACAGAAGGCTCGGATCTAGATGCGAGGAGCTGTTGCATTACTTGAAAATATTCTTCTTCTGTTTTGGCACTTGCCAAAAGAGATTGGGCTTTGGATTTTTAAGAAAGGAAAGTTCCTTGGGCTTTAACATCTTTAAGACTCGGGGTTAGGAGGCCTTTGGAGGAAAGCCATTTTTGGACTATGGCTTCAGTTAATTTCGACTGTTCGTCAAACTTTGACCACCATTTGACTTTGAATGTTCTTTGTAAAATAAGTTGGGCTTCTTGGGTATGATATCGAAAATTCCACATCCATACCTAGGGAAGAAAGAAATTGGTACAAAAACAAAGAAAATGAGGAAACCGTTTCTCAGATTCTGTAGGAGTATAATGGGCTTTGAAAAAATTTAAATAGTGAATGGCGTTTGGGGTGAGGATATCTGGGCTTGGACCAAAGTAGTTCCACCAGTGTTGGAACCAATTGGGAAGGCTTTGAACGGTTATTTTAGAATTGAAGAAAAATAACCAAGAATGAGATTTTTTAGGGTTTTGGATAAAAAAAAAGGTGTTATACCAGGCCTATTGATAGTCCCAGTAGGAGAAAAATAAACAGTGCTTTAATTTTTGTTGGAAATTGATGGGAAAAGTTTTTAGTTTGTGAAGGTCATCACCCCACTGTTTTGGGCTTAAGACTTTAAGAATGGTAGCCGTGGAATAGGCCGGCTCAGAATGAGCGTCACTAAGGAAGAAATGTTTGACTTTCACTATTTCTTCTTTAGGAGAAATCTGTCTTTGAGAAAAGCTTTGTAATGCAAGCATAAGCTCAGGGGATTTAGAGATGGATTTCATCCATTCATTTACCTACTCCTGGGAGGCAAGGGCTTTAGACTGGGTTTCTTGGGCTTCTTGTTCTTCAACCGTGTGAATCCAAGATTTGATTGGCATAGCAGAAGAAGTAATTTTTCTTTAGGTGGAGAAGATTGAGAGGCTTTAGATGGTGTCTGAGACACAGGGTCTGTGAGGATCCCTTTCCCTTTATCTCTTCTTTTGGGCGGCATTATCTATTTTGAAGAAATTCACTGATTAGAAAATCAGGAAGAGAATTTGTATCGCCTGTAATAAATTCAATGTCAAAATAAAAAATACTTAAAATGGCTTGCCAACGTGCAAAAATCTGTTTTGATGCAATATTTTGAACATATTTTTCTAAAATATGTTTTGCAGCTTTGCAATCAATTCTAAGCAGAAATTTTTTATTTAACAAATTACTTTGAAATTTAGAAATACATAAAACAATAGATAAAATTTCTTTTTTAATAGTAGAATAGTTCTTCTGGCATTTATTCTAGTGTGCAGAAACATATTGTACTATTTGTTCTTTACCATTTTCCACTTGCTTTAATATCCCACCATAACCTAAGTCAGATGCATCAGTTTCAACAATTTTACGTAATGCGGGATTTGCAAGAAATAAACATGGAATGTTTTTAACTATGGTTTTTATTTGTTTAACAATTTTAGTATATTCTTGGAGCAAATCTTTTTTTATTAGGAATAGGATATCAAATCCATTTTAATGCTTTATTAAGAGGTTTATAGTTTACTAACAATCTAGGTGTTCCTCTTTTTATTTCAGAATTTTTATTAACATAGAAAGTGGCACAAGACCATGGGGACCTAGATTTGACAATTAGTCCCTTAGATTTTAAATCTGTGATTTTTTGTTTACAATGTTTTTCTAAATCCATATTCATTTGAATAGGACGGGCTTTTGTAGGGATTTGTCTTTTATCAAAGGAGTTTTCATATGGCAGATCGACCAAATGTTGTTTTCGGTTCCAAAAAGCACTTGGTAAATCAGCACATATTTCTTTTTCTATTAAAGTTTTAAAATCAAAAATTTTTCTTTGTATGAACCCATTATTCAATTGGTTTTCATTTCTTTGTAAACTCAAATTTTTTTGTAAACAGGCTAAATCAGTTTGTTTGGTTTTAAGCAAAACATTTATTTGGTTCTGGTAGACAGAACATGCTTTAACAATATTCAAATTTCTGGTTTTAGGTTTTTCTATAAAAGGAAAAATTAATTTTTTCTTTTTTGCTTTAAAAGATATACTATCGTAATTGACAGTATAAGGAGTATTGAGGTTTATGAAAGGAGTTCCTAAATTAACATCATGATGAATATCATTTGTTAAAAGAAAGGAAGTCCGAAATTCAAAACCATTGTTATGGATTAAGGCATCAACTTTGGATTTGATTTTTAATTTTGAATTATTTGCGGCAGAAAGCCTTTCATTAGTCTTTTCATGAAATTTTTTTGGAATACGGTTTTCTTTGATACAATTTAAATCACCACCAGTGTCAAAAGAGCAATGGTGTCAATTTCAAAATATTTAGAAAAATTTAAGGTAATTTTAATCAAATATTTTCTCGTTGTAATTTGCTTTAGAACAAAGGGTCATAATTGAATTGTTTACAAAACTACCTAATTCTTGCTTAGATTTTCTAAGCTCCCATTTTAGACGTTTTTGTAATTTTAAATCTCGATAGATCTTTAAACCTTCTTTATTGACAAAACTGACTAGTTCACCATAGGTGAGCTCGTCATAGGGAATGCGATTGTCATAAAGAGGTTTAATGGAATTTCTAACCTTTTCTCCTAAGAGGGTTGGTAAACCGGCAAGGAATTTTTCTTTCCAAGTGGTGCAGTTTGCATCATCCATTAGAAAAAGTCTGGTAAAGAAAGTAGTTTTATAACTTTGAAAATCACTAAGTTTCCTACATCTCAAATTATGTAGTAACTCAGCATTTTTGTCTCTTAGGTGAGAAGGATCACCTATGAAGTGAAGGGATATGGTAAGAATCAGGGTAGCAACAACATCCTGAATAGGGCTATTAAACTCATCAAGGATGGGTGTTCAATCCTCTTCAGTTTGGATAGAATTTAAAATGTCTAATTGTTGCTGTTTGGTGAGAAGATGATCCCACCAACCTTTAAGTTGACTGGTAAAACCAGCGCTGAGAATTTCTGCAATGGCTTTGTCAGAAGTTCCCGATTGGGTTTTATAGGCATTAGCTGCCATGGTCATCTATTGCAACAATCCTAGGATGTTATACTCAGATATACCATCAATATTCCACTCATAGACAGAGAATGCATTAAAACGAGACTGGTTTAATGCACTTGGTCTATTATCGATGGCAAGGTCTGGAGGAGTTTTTATAGTTGGGAGAGCAATTTCCCAATGGATTTTATTGGCTTTAAGGGTAGACTCATTTTTTAAGGCTTCTATGTCAGAAGAGGCTATAGAAGATTGATCCTGTTCTAGTACATCAATCTTCCTAGATTTTGCACTATCATGAACAATTTGGACTTTAGAAGTAGAAGCAAAAGAAGATGCTTCTATTCGGTCAAGTTGTTCTCTAATGGCTTTAGCAAAATCCGATTTAGATTCTTGAACAAGCTTTTGACTATGCTTCAAAACCTGAAAAGGTTTGAAAATAGGTTCTTTAAGCTTTTTCAAGGAATCAGACTTTGATGGAGTAGAAGAAGGAATAACAACGGTTGACTTTTGGAATTGACTTTCTATTCGGGTAAACTGTTTTCTATTGTGTTTAGATTAGCATTACAGAAATTATTCTATGGAATAATGCTATCTAAATTCTTCTCTATATCATTAGGCTTTTGGATTTTATAAGGTGAGGCTTTGATTTGAACAGGTGGTTCACCATAGTCAATGGTGACACTTCTGAAAGGGGGATGCTCAGATTCAATGGTTCTATCAGAATCTGACAGATTCCATTTAGTGATATTTTTACGAATTGTGATTGGATTTGATTCTTTAAAAGGATAGGAAATGTTATTTTCCAAAGCATAAATTTCAAACCAATCAAAAAACAAAATATGACTTTATGCAGATTAACAAATTTATAGTATAATTCTTGGATTTGTTTTCTTTGGTTTAGAAAATATTTAAAAAATCAAAGTCTTTTTTCTTTATTGTTATCAGAATAAAAATCGTTATGTAATAAAGTTTTATCAAGCTCAAAATCTTTTTCAAGGACATTGAGTACATTTTCTGTAACAGTAGAAAATGTAGGAGAAGTCGGAGGAGAAGGTTCTTTTTCTTCCTGTCTTTGTTCTTGTTGACTACTAGTGTAAATTGGGTGAGGAACACTAGTGGTGCAGTCAACAGAATGTATAGAGAAACTAGGTATGTCCGAGGTGGAAAACCTAGGTTGACTTTTTACTGATTGAAAAGAAAGATTTATAACAGAAGGAATTTTTGAAAATTTCCTTTCTAATGAAGGAATGCTTGTACATGAGTCTTTATCGGAGAATCTGAAAGATGTAGATCTCCTAAAGGATAGTTTGACTTTTCCATCAGAATACTGAGTCACATTTTGTAATTCTGTATTTGGCTCAAGTTGTTTCGGAATTACTGGAGCAGCAGCTCCTTCAAGAATCCATTCATCTGGAAGATGGACATCTTTTCATTGGATGGGTTTTGGAATAACAGTGTTGGCTTTGGACAGATAAGTCTGCAAGAGAAGAGTGTCTTTTCTTTTTTACTGGAATTTATGTTGCGTACTAAACGCAGAAATTATTGCTTTATACGAGATTTTATAAATTAAGGCAACTGAAACAGATCCCTTAATCATGTGATAATTATGGGTTTTGATTTGCAAAATCATGCTTTTTAGAATGTTTTTATCTTTTAGAGAAATTGCTATATTCGGATAACAATTAAACGAAATGGGACCTTTACATAGACTGGATTTTATACTACTTAGTAAAGAATCATCAAAAGAGATGAATCGCCCATCTCTTAGGACAGCCAGAATAGAGGTATCAAGGCCTTCTTTTGTTAGGGGTTTTATTTCGACTTGTATTAAGTCAATGTGAACATAATTAAAATTCTTATCTTTTAATTTCTTTAAAGAGTTTTCTTAAAATAGGTGAATAGTTTCAAATGGCTTTGAAAGGGTTATGTCACGTTCTTCTGTCTTTATAACATAATCATTCTTTAAAAAATCAAGCTTTTTTGTTTTGTAAATCATTTCTTTAGAAATCTTTGGTAATTCCCAATTATCAATCGCTTTATTAAAGTCTTCAATTACAAATTCTTCTGAATTAACCACATTCTTTGAATCATTAGTTCTTCCGGAGAAAGAGCTAGAAAAGGAAGATGCTCTACAGAGTAGAGAATCATGTCGGTATGGCTACAATCCAAGGCTAAGAATTGGTTTTACTGCCCTTCAACCAAATCGGGACTTACGACCAAATGCTACCAAGGCACCAGAAGTAACACTCACCACCAAAATAAAAGTTTTACACACAGTGTCGATGTTGTCAATGTTTTGTTCGTCGTTATCATTATCAGATTCTATTTCTTTATCAGAATTATCTTCTAACTGTTTTTGCAACAGTAATTGGATAGTATCCGAATCAGTCTTTTGTTTTCTTTTATTTCTTTAATCTCAAGTTTAATTTCTTTAATCTCTTTTTGGAGATCTTGAATATTTGGAGTTACATTCTTTGTTTTCTTATTATGCAGAATTTCTGTAAGATCATAAGTGTTCTTTTTGATAATTGGAGCTTTAGAGGTTTCTGGTTTGTCTTTTAGTTCTAGAGTTTTTAAAAGTTTATCAAGATATTCCTTTTGAAGGACAGGGCAAGAAAAGTTTCTTGTTCTTTAGTCAAAACATTAATTTTCTTTAAAAAGGTTTCAGAATCAGAATCACTTGAAACAGATGTTTCTGAGTCAATCAACTCATCAACCTGTAAAGGATCACTGTCTTCCGTCAAGGAAGAATTTGAATCAGAGTCAGAAGACTCAATGAGCAAGAGGGCTACTTTGGAGAATGTTTCGTCATCAAGGCCAAGTTCATGGAGCTTTCTGCTCATTCTACAGAATTTTGCAGTATGGCCTTTCTTCTCACATTTAAAACATGTGGCTTCTTTATAGTTAAAAGGGGTTTTTGGTTTGGCTTTAAATTCCTTTCTTTTAGAGAAGTGAGGCTTCTTATAAGGTCTCGTAGACTTCTTGTAAGAATGGTCTCTAAATTCTAGAAAGGGCTTCTTATGAGTTTTGGACTTGTAATATTTTTTGTAAGGTTTCGAAGAACACTTACTATTACAATCTTTAGAAGTCGAGGTTTTAATTCATCCTAAAGACTGTTACAAAACTACTTTCACTGTTCCATTTGGGCAATACGAATGGACAGTAATGCCTTTTGGTTTGAAAAATGCACCTTCAGAATTTCAAAAAATTATGAATGATATTTATAATCATTTTTTCGATTTCTGCATTGTTTATATAGAATCTCGTTTATGTCCATACCTTCGCCTCAAAATATCAGTTATTACAGGAAACTGAAGTAACCGACTTGATTGTCACGGAGTACCGTTATCCGCCACTTCACTGAGGCAACAAACTAAAGCGCACCGACAAAAAAACAAATTAAAACACACAAAGAAAATTAAAATCGTCCTCTTATTGAATTTACCTCAAGCTCCAACTGGATGTCGTAAACACTTCTCTCAATGTCTTTGAGTTGGCTTTCTAAACCCTCAACATAGGATACTAACTCTGGTGGTTGCAGAGCCCAAATACAATGTGTTTTACAAAATTGAATCTGCCTTTTGAGATGAGTTTTGACACGTTGAAGTGGTTTAAGAATGTTAAGAAGGAACAGTCTAAGTATGATACTCATGATTAACAATGATAAGAGAAAACTTAATGGTAAAATAAACACACTTATGCAAAAATAATTTCAATTAGCAAAAGAATAATAAAAAGAAAGAAAGAAAAATCAAATCAACGAAAAGAAAAAATTAATTCAAATCTGGTGGGTCACTCAAATTTATTTCGGTGTCTTCTCCATGTGGTTGGTACTCTAGATATGGCTTTAATCTTTGACCATTGACTTTAAACATAGCACCGTTCTTTGGGTCCTTTATTTCAATTGCCCCATGTGGAAAAACAGTATGAACAATAAAAGGGCCAGACCATTGAGAGCGTAATTTACCTGAGAATAGGTGCAAGCGAGAATTGAATAAAAGCACTTTCTGACTTGGAGTGAACGATTTTCTCATAATTTGCTTGTCGTGAAAGACTTTCATTCGTTGCTCGTAAATCTTGGCATTTTCGTATGCATCATTGCCAATTTCTTCAAGTTCTGCCAGTTGTAATGTTCTTTCTGAGCTGGCATTCTACATGTCAAAGTTAAATTTCTTAATAGTCCAATATGCACGATGCTCGAGTTCCACAGGTAGGTGGCAAGCTTTTCCATACACTAGCCTATAGAGTGTCATCCCAATCGGAGTCTTGAAAGTCGTTCTATATGCCCATAATGCATCATCAAGTCGTAATGACCAATCTTTTCTGTCTGGCCTCACCGTCGTTTCTAATATGTGCTTTATTTCTCGATTAGAGATCTCAACTTGGCCACTGGTTTGCGGATGATATGGGATCGTCACTTTGTGAGTGATTGAATACTTCGTCAAAAGAGCCTTGAATGCTTTGTTACAAAAGTGGGCACCACCATCACTGATTATCGCTCAAGGAAATCCAAAGCGCGAAACAATGTTGCTTTTCAAAAATCTTATCACCACCTTGTGATCATTGGTTCTACATGGAATTGCGTCTACCCATTTTGATACGTAGTCAACAGCAACCATTATGTATTGATGGCCAAAAGAAGGGGGAAAGAGTCCCATGAAGTCGATACCCCATACATAAAAAATCTCAACCACTAAAATTGGATTTAATGGCATCATGTTTCTTCGTATAATGCTCCCCATTCGTTGACACCCATCGCATGAAGAACAGAAAGTGTAAGCGTCTCAAAATATAGTTGGCCAATAGAAACCACATTGTAAAACTTTAGTCGCTGTTTTCTTAGCGCTGAAATGGCCTCCACAAGCTTGTTCATGGCAGATTGAAAGAATATTCTGAATTTCGTTTTCTGGAACACATCGTCTAACAATTTGATCTGCACAATACTTGAACAAATACGGGTCATCCCAAAAGAAATTCTTTATTTCCGCAAAGAATTTAGTCTTGTCTTGCTTGGTCCAATGCTCTGGAAGTTGACCTGTAACAAGATAATTAACGATATCAGCATACCATGGTAATACTTCTACACTCATCAATTGTTCATCTGGGAATGACTCATTCAATGGTAATGGCTCTGTAATTGTTCAAAATGGAGACAAGAGAGATGGTCTGCCACAATATTTTTTGTGTCGTTCTTATCTTTAAATTTCAAGTCGAACTCCTGTAAAAGTAACACCCAGCGAATTAGTCTAGCTTTTGCATCTTTCTTTGTGAGAAGATATTTAAGAGCAACATGATCTGTGAATATAATTATTTTACAACCAATGAGATAAGATCGAAATTTTTCCAATGCAAACACTACTGCTAGCATTTCTTTTTCAGTAGTTGAATAGTTCAACTGTGCATCATTTAATGTCATACTAGCATAGTAAATAACGTGGGGAATTCGATCAACTCTTTGTCCTAATACTGCTCCTACTGCATAATCAGATGCATCACACATGAGCTC